>QZLH01000544.1:46629-68375 GCA_003833135.1 Oehlia diaphana
GTTTTTTAGTTATTAACGATTAATAATAGAAAAAAAATAAAGAAAATATTACCAACCAAATCAACAAATCTTTCTGAACAGTTCTTAAAAAAAAAGAAAGAAGGATTAGTAACGGTTAAAAGAAACTAAAAGAAAAAATAATTCTACTTAATGACGCAAATATTCCACTTTTCAAGGCAATTCTATCCCATTTCTGCTTCCTAAAAATACGAACCTAAAAATAAGAAAAAAAGTTAGTAATGTTAAAAAATCAAAAAAAAATTAAAACCAATTAAAGATGAGACTAACTAAATTTTACTTCCCTAATCACAGACAAGTGGATATAATAAATCGAGGTAATAAGAGAATAACATTCTTTTTGGCAAGTAATTAATAGTGCTTAGTGAGTTAGTTTCCTATCCAGTTCGTTGGAATTTGTTTAAACCTTTTTTGTCATATTATATTATATAATTTTATTTATTTCGCCATTATCTTTTATAGTTATTTTTAGAGTCCCAAATTGTTCTTAAAAAAAGAAAGAAAAGGATTAGTTAGTGATGGTTAAAGAAATTACTAAAAAAAAAAAAATTTACTCACGAAAGCTACATGTCTAAAGTCTGAATAGTTCCTAAAAAAAAACAAACGGAACTATAAAGAAATCTAAAATAAAGAAATTAAAAATATAAAAAAAAATAGTCTGTAGGTACTACCTTCTTAGTATATAATTTAAATATATTATATATTTTTTTTTTGTTTAATACAAGAAACATTTACTAGAGTAATTAAAAAAAAAAAAAAAATTTATAAAACGGACTGATGGTCTTTTGGTCGGTCTTAGGTCAGTCCCCGAAATGGTCCTACTGCGCCACAAATAATCAGGACCGTAGTCCGGTCCTATAAAGACCGGGACTGGTTGAAACCGGACCGCGTAGGACTGAGTAGGACCGTTGACCATCTTTAGTTCTAGTGCATTTTGCGCATTAATATAATTTTTTTCATTAAATTCAAATATTTCTAACTCAGAAAGTTCATCAAAAGATGTGTCAAAATCTTCTTCAGTTTCTTCTGAAAATATTTCTTGATTATTATAATATAAAGAAGTTTTTTCTTCAAAAGCAATTTCATAAATTTCCATATCAATAAATTGAAATTTATGCAAACTTTTTGACGTTAAGATTCTTTTAAATGAAGAACAATATTATGCTAAAATGAACAAAAACAATATTAACATATCTCGAACAATAAACCTAACCACTTTTTATCACATGATATGATGTAATATTTTGTTATAGATGAGTGGAAAGTTGTTAAATTTTGCAGTTTTCTATATGTTTTTGGATTTTTTACTATGATATGCAGCATGCAGATCCTCTTAATTAAAAATGTTACACAACCCGATCAGGGGACATGCACACTGACTGATATATAGTAATTTTTTATTTTATATACAAGTAGTAACTCTCTTTTTATTATTTGAAAGTTTTTTTAAAATTCTGTAGGAAAAAAAATACATTATTCAATAGAAATATTTAAGAAATCATAATTAATAGTTTTAAGTGTAATTTATTAAATTGTAACAGATTAAATTATGAATTAATAAATTATTTAGTTAAAATTTATTTGTATTTATTTTTAGATAATTTATTATTTTTTAATTTTTTTGTTAAATTATAATGAATTTTCTTTTTTTTTTTTTTAATAAACTAACTATAATATTTTCCTTCATTTTTTAAGGTTGAAAAAACAAATATTGTAATAGAAATTTTAAAAGAATTATTATTTTTAATATGGTATTTGATCTTTTTTTTATTTAAAAATAGTTTGATCTTTAATGAATATTACTCTCAGCTGATTAAATGTTACGTGACCTAAATCCTTAATTCTACCAATCGGTAGATATAGAATATCAGATATTTGATATGTGTAAGATATGTGTATCAGTACTGATATGTATATAATAGTATATTTACATATATCTTACACATATCAGATACTTGATATTTTGTATTTTTACTACACATATTGGATACCTGATATTCTGCATTTTTACTAGTATATTTAATATATATCTGCTACCTAATATATTTGTTTTAAGTAATATTTAATAGGACCCCGGATATCTCCAAAACAGGTCATAAGTTACACTTTTAGCAGATTGGCCCATTTTTCAGGGGCTCAAAAAATCGTTTTTTGTAAATATCTCAGCATCCAGTGGTCCAATTTTGATGAACTTTTTTTAAATTGTAGAGCTAATTGAAGGCTACAAAATAAAAAAAAGTTCATTAAAATTGAATCACTGGATGCTGAGATATTTACAAAAAACGATTTTTTGAGTTTCAGCAAAAAGGGGTGTTTTTGGCCAAAAGTCCATTATGACCTTTATATTAGATATCCGGGGTCCTTATTTAATAGTACCCTAAATATTTATCATTATAATGAAATTTATTAATTTTTTAAATTCATAACTATTGCAATGTATTTTATTATATATTGCATTTTCTAAGAGAGGGAGAGAGGTTAAGACTATAATAATATTATACATTTTTCATTTTTAAATACTTGTAGTTAATATAATTCTAGTTAAAATTATATTTTAATTTTACATTTTCTAAATAAATAATGACATGAAAGAGAGTGGATCAAAAATTCTAAAATTTAAATTATGTTATTTCTGGTTCTTCTTAATCTATAAATTAAATATCCTGAATTTTGATCCTAATTTTTAATCTAATACATTGATCTTAATTCTAATATAATTATAATTTAACACATTAATTCTAATTCTAATACAATTATAATATATATTAACTTTAATTTTAATATAATAAATAATTCAAATATATTGACTTTAATAAGATCTCTGCTTATTTCTAATAGAGGTCTCCAGAAAAAATTTTTTCTTTTTAGGTATAATTTATTTGTATATAGTAAGATCTTCAAAAATTCTCAATTATAAATTTTACTTTAAGTTTTTAGAAGATTCTAAACATTATTAAAAAAACTCAAATCTGAATTTGTATAAAACTTATAATTAATTTTTATTTTTTTATTTTAAATGTACAAAATTATATGTAGATTAATTTTTTATTTCAGAATTCTGTAATTAGATTTTAGTTTGTTAGATTTGTCTCAATAAGATGAATATTTTAATATAGTATATTTATCTTTTTAAATATAATATTAACTGAAATATCACATTTTAAAATTTTAGTTATATGAAATCTAAGTTATTTTAGGGTTCTGTTTCCAGTGACCTGTCTTATAAATAAGCAGGATCCTACCTTAACTTTAATATAATAATATTATAATAAAAGAAAATACCAGCCATTTTTTCATTAACTAGTTAAGTTCATTTTTATATTTATACAAATCTATAATTAATAATACTTGTTTGAAAAATAAATTACCAGTTTATTTTTTAAAACTTTACTTTTTTTATAAATATTGAAAGATTTATAAATAGTCTAATTTTATTATCAAATATAAAATTTTTAATATTATAAATATTATAGTTTTTTTAGTAATAATATTTATATTTGCATATATAGAATTTATTATAAATAATTTTCAATTTTAAGGTAAATGACAAATTCTTAAAATTTTTTCACTATTTTGTTAGTTTAAAATAAAATTTTTGTAAAATATTAATTTTCCATTACTAAGATAAATTATATTTTTTCATAAATGCAAATATCCAGTAATTTGATATTTTAAATTCATTTGTTTAATTTTTATAAAACTTATTATAATAGATTTCTTTAAAATATTTAGTATTATTACATATGTAATGCCTAGTTCTTATTTCCTTTATTTTATAATTCAATTATTATAGAGTTCTTTTTCAGTTTCCGAATAAAAATATTTTTGATTAAACTAACTCATTTGCTATATTAATTTAGTTTATTTATCTACTTTTTATTTGAATTAACCTACAGATAATCATCAGTCCTAAAAGATCACGATCTCACGATCTTACACTTTAAAAAGACAGACCAGTTCATCTTGAGTGATCTTTTAGTTATGTAATATGTACAATAAGACTGACGGTCTTTTTAAGGGCTGCAGTCTTTTTTCTTTTTTCTGCAAATAAAAAATTTTTTCTATTACTTTTATTATTACTTTACTAGGAATAGTCTTTTACAAATATATATTATAAGCAAATAATATGTATAAAGAATTTATTATACTTTATTAACATTGATTTTCTTAAGAAAGTCTTTTCTAGAAATAAGGCGAAAGTTTCAATATGCATGTAATAACTTATATATAAAGACTGATACAAAGACCAGAGCAGTCTTAGGACCGGTCCTACTACGCCAAGAAAAAATGAAAGACCGCGGTCTGGTCTTACAAGTCCTAGGACTAACTGGTTCAGGATCGAATAGGACTGGTAGGATTGATGATCATCTTTAAATTAACCTAATAATTAATTATATTTTTATTAAATTAAAAACAAGTATGCATATAAAATTAATTAATGATAATTTATTTATTAAGTATAATATTGTATTATATTATATATAAAGTCTTTAAATGCACAATTTTCTTTATTTCTTTTGGATTTTTTTATACAAAGAGAAAAAATAACTCTATACTAAAAAGTTGTTTAATTTTAGAATGGTATGATAATTACTTAATTAATAATGTTTTTTGAATTATACCTCTTTATTAATATCAATTATAAAGAAATAATTATCTATAAACTATAATTCCATTAGTATCAATAATTTTATCATTATTTAATTAGATATAAATAAGCTGTTTATATAATATTAGATTTGTCTTATTAAATAAATTAAATAGTAATAAATAAAAATCATTTTATTATAATTAAATATTAAAAAATAGCTACATTTAACCGAAAGGAAAATTCCTCACCCTAATATTTATTAGTGTTAAGGTTAATATTAGGTAATTAGGATTAGATTAGGATTAGATTAGGATTATGTTAAGGTTAGGTTTATTTATTACAACCCATGATCTTTATTTTTGTTAATTAATCTGAAGACAAATTTTTTTTGTTATTAAAACTATTTATTACCCTTATTCGTTATGGCACCTCCGGTTAAAATTAGAAATCTTTCTTAATAAAATTTAATATAGATTATAATTTCAAAGTTTTATTTAAATAATATGGAGATGTAAAATTTTATACAAAACACGTGATCTTGGTGCGGAGATTTTAAACTTTATTTTGTATACCAATACAAAATATAGTAAACATTTATACTCTTTCATCTCATTGTTACCTAAAATTTTATTAAAGAAATTCAAGTAAATGTCTTATTATAAAACAATAAAACAAATAAGTAATGAAATGAACAAAATAAATGTACCAATTCTTCAGCGGCTGTAGGATGTATTGCAACTGTATTGTCAAAATCATTTTTTGTAGCACCCATTTTTACGGCAACCGAAAATCCTTGTAACTATACAGAGTATACAAATTACTTATTATTGCACATAAAAAAATACAAAGTATAGATTTTACATACTATTTCAGCGGAATCCCGTCCAACGAGATGAACACCAACAACCTTTTCTTCTTTACCAACAACAACAAGTTTATACGCTGTTACTGGTTCTATTAAAAATTATTTAATATAAAAGTTTATGATCACATAAAGAGATGTATATAAAATAAAAACTTACTGTGCTCTGTCATTGAATTATACAAATTTACAAACTTGGAAGTGTAAGATTTAACATTTTCGTTGCCAAATTTTTTTTGAGCTTCTGGTTCAGTAAGGCCCACTGCTCCACAAGTACCATGAAATATGACAGTAGGAATATTATTGTAATCAAGTTTGGAGTTGGTAAACATTGGACCACCATAAAGTCTGTCTGACAATCGACGTCCAGCTGCGATTGCAACTATCAAATTCAAGAGGTCATAAATGATTTAATCAAATTATAATATTATTTAATAGACAGATACTATTAATATAAAAATTCTACCAGGCGTTAATTGTGCAACTCCGCAAACATCACCCAGAGCATAAATTTCCTCATCAGACGTATTTTGATACTCATCACAAATAATATAACCGTCATCATTTAGTTTAACACTAGTATTTTCTAAATTTAAATTTTT
The DNA here is from genome assembly GCA_003833135.1 of Oehlia diaphana. Lineage (NCBI taxonomy): Eukaryota > Fungi > Glomeromycota > Glomeromycetes > Glomerales > Glomeraceae > Oehlia > Oehlia diaphana. Next base: position 52,703 of record QZLH01000544.1, read on the forward strand.
AGTATTTGGTTCCCTTCCAATCGCCCATAAAAGAGTATCAAATTCCTCAGTCGTTTCATTAGTTTCTTTTGAGTTAAACTGAACCTTAATGGGTCCATCTGGTGAATCACGCGTAAGACTTTGAACATGACCGTAGGTTAAAACTCGTAAACCTTCCTTTTTTATTTGATCAAGAAGTGTGTCTTTGATAATTGGATCAAAACTACGTAAAATTTCACCTGAACGAGAAACAATTGTAGTATCACTACCTATACAACGAAAAATAAATTAATAATAAATAATGAACATTTAAGTATATTATAATTTTATAATTTACAATGATTGCATTTACTCACCTAAAGTATTAAATATACCAGCTAATTCAATACCAATGTACCCAGTCCCAATGACCATAACTCTTTTTGGTTGCTCTTCAAGATCGAAGAAACCATCACTTGAAATACCAAGATTAGCACCAGGTATCTCATGAGGAATATGTGGATGTCCACCTTTAATATAAAATCAGGATATATAAGCTTGTTAAGAATTAATAACTTTAAATTATGATATATTTACCTGTAGCAATCAAAATTTTTTTTGCCTCGATTTCTTCAACATTTCCATTATGTTCCACTTTCACAACGTTTTTGCTTACGAAACTAGCGTTTCCCTCAATGTAATCGACTTTATCCTTATTTAAGTTATTTAAATAAATTCCATTGAGACGTTTTATATATGCATCTCGCTTTTGCTTGAGATAATTCCAATCGAATTTTGGAATTGATGGTAAATCAAAACCATATTGCTTTGCATCATGGAGGGATTCCATAACAGAAGCTGTAAAAAAAAGGTTCTTAATAACAAAATTTTTGAATCTGACAGTAACAGAAACAGAAACGTTACCGGTATTAAACATGATCTTTTTGGGAACGCAACCGACGTTCACACAAGTTCCACCTAAACGCCCACTTGATTCTATCAAACCAACCTTTAAACCATAACTACCTGCTCGTCTAGCTGAGGCTAGTCCACCACTTCCTCCCCCAATAACCAAATAATCGTACTGTTTCCTGTTTACGGTAGTAGGAGGCATAGTCGAAAGGGACTTATAAAGTTGTAAAATGCGGTTATTTGCCGACAGGGTTTCTGTTTTTATGTAAATTCTAGATAGCGAAAAGCGTGAGATATAATTCATATAAATAATCAAAAAAAGAGAAGCATTTTAAAAAAAAAATCAAATAAAAATAAAATAATTTAACGGGTAAAATCGATTGGTAGATTCCCGGCTTGATTTCCAAATAATCTAATTACTAATCAATCGTTAATCTTACTATTTGAAGTACAAATCATTCAATATATAAAATAACCAAATTAATTAAAATGCATATAATAATATTATTTTATGGGTATAAACTCTGAGTCTTAGAGAGGAGAAATTATAGTAAGACATCTCTTTTTTAGTACGAGTATTCAGGTTTACTGGGGATAGTCTTAACTTTGAAATAATTCTTTTCACGTATAACTAAATTCATATATATAAGATATATAGTAAAATTGAGTGTAAAAAAAAAAGTTTTAACATTCCGTGTTAATATGTATTTGAATACAAAATGAGAAGTTGAATTAGTATCATCAGAATTAAACCGAATTTATTGATATATATTATAATCTGAAGGAAAAAACTCAAATAAGTTTTAAATAAATTGAAGTTGATTGGATAATAACATTTTTTCCTTAAAAGATGACACTGTAGCTTCTTTTTATATAATTAATAGAAAAGTAATCCTACTAATCTATAAAAAATTGTTTGCTAGCTTAGCTGGTTATGATGCTTAGAACATATACGGATAATATAGTGAAAGTGTCTGATTGTAATTTATAGGGCACATTAGATGAAAAAAAAATAAACTTTACGATATATTCTTTATTGTTCTTTCCTTTCTTTCTTCAACAATTAATCCATATATTAATAATTTTTTTGAACATGGATACTGAATTAAGTAGGGACAATTTTCGGTACTCTGGATTTTACATTTCGAATAGGTGTTAATGTTTTCAGTTTGACCTAATATTATCCAGTGTTTCATACTACTTTTGATTTTTGAATTATGTAAAAAGTAAATAGTGACTCATTACTTAATCGCATAATTACGGTCAAAATGGGATCAAAGCTTCATTTTTCTTAATTAGTACTACGGATTGCACGTGTTGTACCGATTTCCGAATGTGGGAGTTATTAATTGTAGGTCGGGAGGTGGTGCGTGTTCATATCGGGATTCGGGAGCAAATTTTATCAATTGTTCTTCTGATATGGAAATTTGTGCAATATGTCCATTGTTTTTTTTTTGATTTACTGCGGCACTATTGAAAATTTAATCTCCATTTTTCTGACAAACTCCGAAATCTGCTACAAAAGATCACCAAAATCCGTATTTTACGAACATGGAATATAAAACACGGATCAACTTTCACAGGAAAGCCATAGTTTAATGACTGCGATAATTCATTTGATTTCCAAGATAAGATAGGAAATTTGCAGCATGAAGTTCATAGTTATCATAACGGTTAATAAAAGCGAAACAATTCATAATTTAGGAATTTTATTTTCGGAAAAATAAATCCGTGTAAATATTCAAGTAATTTATAATGATAAATGCAATAAAATACAATCTTTCTAAATAAAATTTCAAACAAGACTTTCGGAAAGAACGGAAAGAAAATCCGATATTAATTCGCAAATCATTATAAAATGAAAATTTTAAAACGCAATCACGGGTTCCATATTTAAAAGTAGGTGTAAAAGAAGAATACTTTTATATCCAATTTGCATAACAAATATAAACAGAGAGTTTAATATTACAAACATTTGTCTATAAACGATAAACAAATAAAACAAAACAATGAATCGATTACTGATTTACCGCAGGCAATGACGCTATAGTGTAACTTAATGGTAACGAGAAACCAATCTGGTTAATTTGTTTACCACTTGTGGTTAATTTACAAAGTACGTTCGAGACACTTTTTCTAATATTAGAATTACATCGTGATGTAACGCGCCGATTTTTTTTAATTTTGTAGTTTTGGATCTCAAAAATTTTATTATGTTTCCTTATTAAGTTAGGTAATTCATCTCCGCGTGGAATGCGTTATATAGTCCATACTTTCGGCGATCTACAGTGAAATCGGAGTTTTGGTAATTAATACTCCGAATATAGAGAGAAAAAATTAATAGATTATACCATAAAAGAATATTGAATGAGATAAATAAATAACCCCAAGGCCTATGCATTTTTTATTAATAATTTTAATATTTTACAAATCCAATTCTTGTTAATATTCATTTAGATGCATTCTCAATCATTTTTATTATTAATAATCCAAACATTAAGAATTTTGTATTACTTTTCTTTCATAGAATTGATAATTTCAAAATTACACGTAACTTCTGACGAATTATCCTCGACTCTCGGAATTATAAACTCCTGATTTGATTTCTTTGATGTATATATTTTTTCTTAAAAGTAGTTTATTAATCCGATTCATTATCCGCTAAAAAGAACCTTTTTTTCGTATATATATAGAGCTAAAGAAGTTTACGCTTGATCCTGAACAATTCGTATAAAAAAAAAAATAAAAAAAAATTTATTAATAATAAAAAACATTATTTACGACTTAAAAAATTCGCGATACTATACATAAAGATTATTACGCGCCCTTCGTTTCAGTAATAATGTCTGGCCATTTCGAAGACAATCCCCCAATTGTTTCCCCTCAACCGCCACAATCACCAGTTACTTTACCTTTACCACCTGTACACCCACAACTATTAAATAATTATCCTTCTATCTGGAAAAAAAGAATTTCCATTAAAAAAGAAGACGAAGGAACTGATTGTTATGTTCATTTTATATTCGTTTCTAGTGATTCTAAAAGTGATATTCACGAGGAAATTTCAAAGTGTTTTAATATGGAACGATTTTCTCTCCGTGATTCTGAGCAAAATTTTATCACTGGAAGTTATGATTCTTTAGAAAGGGATAGATGTTATGATATAATTGATCGTAGTGAAAAATGCTCGAAAAATTCAGAAAAATCCGTTATTAAAAATGAAGTTAATCTTGCTTATAGCGACGATACTAGCGAAAGTATCATTTCTAGTGAATTAGGAAAAGGCATAGAAAATGAAGAAATAAAAAAGGTATTTATTTATTTATTAATTATTATAATCTTTTATTATCATTATTAGTTTTTAATTTACATAATAATTGAAAAGAATTCACAGAAATTTTTATATAATATATAATAATCAAATAGCAAAATTCCAAAAATGATAAAATTCGAAAGCGAAAAGGATCTGTGCAATTCATTACTCGTGCCATTTCTATTATTCCTTTACAGGCAAAAAAACGTAAAATTTTTTCTCCCCAAAATTCGTCAATTGAACATGAGGATAATATTACCGCCGAAAAATCAAATAGCAAAAAAAAATCAAAATCGACGCCAGTTCCTAGAGCTTGCTCAAGATGTCGTCAAATCAAAAAGGGTTGTGATCGAAAAAGACCTTGCGGACGTTGCACCAAGTCGAACCTATCAGATAACTGCGACGCTGGAAAAACTGACTACGAAGAACAGCAATAAGAAGCAATTATTAAATAATGGAATCTTGATTATTTATTTATTTATCTTTTTTTTTTAAAAAAAAAGAAAAACTCTCATCCCCTTTTTACATAGTATCGTTACATAAATTGGGGAGTGTAATACAAAATTTTCTTTCAATCGTTAAATACCCAATATATCTATTTATCTTCGCATAAAATCAACACATTTTTAGTATAAATAAATAAGCACATACAATAAGCGGATTCTTATTCACCTTTTAATTACTTAAATGAATGTATGCGTAACTTTCATATATAAGATATAACTTTATGTGTATAATAAGTTTTTTTTAAGAATAAATTGCCTTTTTTAAGAACAAAAAAAAAAAGAAACTAAACTTGTTTGGACTTTGGAAACAAGTCCGCCATTTAGTGTGGCGTGGGTTTTTATCAGCCAAGCTGATTTGTTTAAGCCACATTAAAAAAAAAAGCGGACTAATATTTCCGATTGACTGATTGACTTGTAGGGGTTAAGTCACAAATTAAATAATAAAGTAATATAATAATGAGTACTTTTATTATATAAATTCGTGAATGGAAACTAATAATATTACTAATAATTTATTTAATTATTTTCATAATTAGAGATGTCATACCATGAAAATGACTAAATTTCTAAATTTATACTTATTCATTTATTAAATGATATTTGTCTTCGAATTATCATTTAACGCGTTTTTCTTTATAAACTGATATAAATTCATACTAACGCGAAAAAAAAAACAATTACTAAAATTTTATTACTTTCTTTCATAACATCACTTTTTTAATATTTGTAAATTAATTAACATAAAAAGTTGTTCAATATATATGGCAAACAAAACAACCATTGAATCATTGAATATCAACTCCCTATAATCAATTATATTCCCAGATTTGGAGATTTTCATTTACTGTAGGGATGAAAAAAAAAAATTAAATAATTACTAACACATAATAGGACTAGATTAAAGGAGATCAATTCTTGTTTTTGTGATCACAGAACAATTTCTAAGAATATTTGTTTCAAAAATTAATTTTTAGCCAATCCAGTATTCATTGTTCTCTAGAACAATATGAATATCGGAAAAATGTCGGAAGAATATTATTTAAACTATTTATTTCATTCAAATATCCAATATTAAATCAGGGTAATTTCCATAGTTTTTTTTTACTTCGTGATTTATAAATTTGCCATAAAGAGGAAAAGAAAGAGAGAGATATATTACAATAAAATATTTACTTGTTTGGATAATACTCAATGTACTGTAACAAGAGTCGTAGTTTATAATCCATCAATACTCCGTAACTTCGGACTTATTACAATTTCTATGAACATTAAACTCATTCAAAAAGAAACATCAATCAAATGATATGTTTTAATAATGTACTTACCATCAAGGATTTTTGAGATATTTTTCTTGCGAAAAGTTGTAGATATTTCCTTATTTATAAAATAATATGTTGAATTCACCGGAAATGATCGGGAATCTATTCGTAACACTTGCTGCGCTTCTTTTCTTTTTCTAAGCCAAGTGGCTAAGCCTCATTAAATTAAATATATACTTTAACCACTTCTGTGCTTAGTAAAGAAGTATATTTTCATTAAAATGAAATCTTATCGCATAATATTAATAATCTTTATGACTATAATAATTCAAATTCACTCTTTTCCTTTATTATATGGTTCAAGAGAACCTGAATTTCGTTCTATCATCATAAAAGATTCAAAGGAATCTTTTCCGATTGGTTCAAAACAATACATTAAATGGAAATCTTCTTTACCTCCTTCCAGTAAGTAATATGAATTCATTCCTTAATTAATTTTAAAGTGATTTATTAATGTTTCTTCCGATTTAGCTGAGGCTGTAATTGAAATATTAAGTTCTCCTCGGTATGAGTTTACTCCTCCTGAAATCATTTGGAAAACAACAGCCGTGAGTTCTTTAATAAATTTAAACATTATTACTATTAAACTTGTTATTAATTAATAGTATTACATTATTTTAAATTAATAGAAAATTGGCCATGGAAAAATTTCTTTTATTGTAGGTCAATGGTCTTATTATAACATTTATTATGCTCGAATTTATACTCAAAATCATCCTCGTGTATCTGGTATATCTGGTCATTTCACTATCTATTCTTTACCTATTTAGTCTTTCAAAATTCTTCAAGAACACAATATTTATTATACAAATGAATGTAATTATAAAAAGCAAGTTAACAAATTTAGGAAACCTATAAATATTACAAAATAAGCTGATATCAACTATGAAAAAACCAGTAATTACATGAATTTCCTCCGTATTGTATATTCAAATATATAACTTTATAATACTACTTTGTGATAAGAAGAATAAGAAAAATAATGCATTTCTATCTAAATCAAGCCATATCAGGTTTCTGTATTTAACCGATATGCCTTATCGCCCTTACTACGACTTAAAGCAAGTGCAAAACATTTCCTAAATTTTTCAATAGCTTGTAAACGCTTCGTCGGATGTATTAAGCGAAAAACCCAATTGGAGTTGGTTCCGGAAAATTTAAGATCTAATCAGTTTATATTTATTTCTTTTCGACTATTATTAGTTTGTCGTTGTTTTCCATTACTGCTTAACGAAAAAAAAGACAATTGTGAATGTCATCGTAAACAGGAGTATCAAGCAAATACTGAAAAGTGGGCAGTCTTTCAATTGAGGTAGGCCACCGCTTGTTGGTGACTCGCCATAACTGGCTCCCGATAGACATATACTCTACTATACTCTATCGCAGGCACCTCTCATGCTAACAAACCCATGATAATTTTGATGCAAAGAAATCCGTCGGCCATCGTTTGATGACTCGCCATAATCGGCTTTATATTCTACTATACTCTACCGCAGGCACTTCTTTCATGCTTAACAAAACTATCAATATAATTTATAACGAGACTTACTTAGAGGTGGAAAAAAAAACGCTGTTAACAAAGAAGTAGTAATCAAACTCGTCGTTATTAATGGCACTGCGCCGATAAGGCACGTGCTGGTGATCACTGCGAATATCAAATATTAAGTCGATATTGCGATGATGTTCTTCTAGAAGCCATTTGAGCAATAAAGCCAACATATCCTATTATTACTTTGCGAATTACACGAGTACGTTTGCCTCACCTTTTTATATAATTTGCAACATGCCTAAGAATTGATTTTTGGAACGGATTAAACCGATGTCTCCTTGTTGATAGCATTTAAGGAGGCGAGTTGATTTGATTACCGTGATGTGGTCATATTACCGCACAAATCATTAACAGTTAACGTCAATTCATATATTAGGTACAGTATATGCTGGAACTTTCGGAAAAAAGTGATTGGTGTGCATTATTTTTTGATGGACAAGTACGCAATAGAAATTGACGCAACAATCCCGGAAAAACTTTAAAAGGAAGTGGACGAAACTCGGTTTACAATACTGCATATATAAAGTATTAAGCTTTGAGTTCGTCACGGTCTCTGACATTACTACCTTTTACATATCATGGAAGAATCTTTTTGTAATACATGCGGGCGCTAAAAAATAAATACACAGTAAAAATAAATTGTTTGCTAATGTAAAGCTGCAACCTGAAAAAAATAAAAAATGGCCTATAAAATGTTTCATAAAGGATTTTTTCATTAGAAAAGTATGAGAAGTGAAAAGGAAAAGAAAAGACGAGGGAGGAGAGGAAAAGGAAAGGGAAAGGGAAACGAAGGATAACTTGTGTTAATGGACATAATCGATAAGAACATACATTTTTAATTCGTTTTTGCATCGCGCCCAGATTAGCATCAGAACTTTGCCTGTATTCTGAGAATCGGGACTTGTGATACATAACATCTATTAAACGTAGAGTTACATTGTATTATAAGTAATTGATTATAGGAGGTCAAGACTTTGTTTGCTTTATTAACGTACTCCTTAATTTTTCGTATCCTTTCTGGAATAACGATTTCCGGATTTTGATCGTACCATACTTCGAGAAGATTCCATTTACACCTTTTTTGTCGATCACGATTAACGATATCCTCGAGTTTTTTTGGCATCTTTATACCAACTAGTGCTTCATACTTGGTTCTTCTGCAACCGCTTTAAAAACTCGGATGACATGTTCGATTAAAATTTTATACATGATGTGAATTATTCAATGTTATGTGGCAAATGTAAAATGCTTTATTAATACATGCAAAAAATAAATACAAAGGTCAGGACGTAGCCCGTGATACATGACATCTCTACGCTAATATACACGATAACTCCCGTTTTCTAAAAAATCCCTGAACCCGTTGTTTTTTCAGTGCCGGCTTCTTCTCAACATCCACCCTTTCCCTCAATTCCGTAGCTGTAGTTACGATCCCGAAGAGATAGTCATATTCTTCAGCGAAAGCATCATCCGCCTTTCGTTTTCTCTTATTAGTTTGGAAAGCACTTTCGCATTGTATAACGTTCTGTAAACGATCAGAGGTATCAAATCAGTTAATGGAACAGGCCCTAAGAAACTCTGGAATGAAATAGGCTTACTAACCTGAAGCAATTTGATATTGTTTACCCTCCGTGATGTAAATTAATTCCTCAAGTGCTTTGATTGCGTAATCCACACGACCCGTATTTTCCTCACCAACAACTTCGAACTGCGGGTTTAGTCATATTTTTTTCTAGTAAGTTCTCTGACTATATTAATACATGCATGGAGGATTACCGAAATATATTCACAATGAATTGTTTCGTTACTTTCAACGACGGGTCCCATATTGTGTAGCCTGAGTCGTATATCCTTAAGACAGTGTAACAGCTTCGTTTTATCATCAATATTGTGAGTGAGATTCTTTCATAAAGTAATAATACTATACGTTAGTTCCTGACCGAAGGGCCCGCTAGCGTGAGTAGTTAGGTGGAAGTGTATTAGTTTTCTGGTATAGCGTTACATTTTTACCGAAGTTGGGGATATGGGCTCGAACAAAAAATAGTGTTACTTTCCGGAGTGAGATAAAAATTTATTTTCTGTTCGGCAAGGAAAGTACTGCGTTAATATAGGTTTTGTTTCACAGGCATTGCATCATTACACGTGACCCGTTTCTCATGCGATAAAATAATGATACTCTATTTATGAAATAAATTGTTGCCGGAGGCAGCAACTAATACATAAATTTTGCAAATATATACGAAGCTATCGCATTATATGATACAAATAAAAAATTACTATTTCTTAGGGGGAAGATAAGCTAATAAATCTGTTATAGTTTTTTGAACACCTGTTACCAAAGATAATGTCTGTAATAACAACGCTCATTAGATTTCAGCTATAACGTTATAAATTAATCACTCACCCAGCCCCTTAATATAATCCTCAAGTTCTAATGCTTGTCTTAATGTCATTCCGTATTCCCTAAATTCCCATACGGCTATCTTGAGTAATAAATTGCCGGTGATTTCTTCCTCCTCAAAGCTTTGTCTTTAACCTGTCAGCTAGAGTGGAGCTGGAAGACATCTTGCTTTCTTAAATACAATGACCCATAGTAAGAAAAAACTCACTCCCATGCATATATAACTTCTGGCATATACAGTACATACGGGAATGATTTTTGCGAGAAAGTCGGCTGAATTTCTACATACCACTACATGCTTTATATATTGCTGTTAAGGAGATATGAGGAGTGATTAGCATCGTTGCCTGATGCCACGAGTTATGAAAGCACATGTAAACGGAATCTTCATACCTCTTCACATGATCTACCCGCAAAGACGCAAAGACGCAAAGACAGCTAGTTCTTGTAGATGAAATTGTGAAGTCCTCAGACCTTCATAACATATGCTTTGTCGTCAATATTAACTTATAGGGTAGATCCTGTGCACTCTTTCACATTTTCTCACATTTATTCAGAGAAAAAATAGAGACATGAATATTTTCTTTTTGTTATATGCGAAAAATTAATGCCGCACAGATTTCTTTGTCTGCAGAAGTACATACATGTGGCTCAGCAAATTCTTCCAAGCTGATGATCACTTCTCCAGAGTCCGACTCAAATTTTCTGCATTAAATATATTCTCTTAAAGTCAAGGCAATCATAACAAATAATACTGTGCTTTTATATAAGAAGAAGGATATAATAGATATTCAGAAAAAACTTGGTATTAATGCTAATGCAAATCAAACAGCAATATATCAAAATAAGAAAGTGAACCCACTTGCTGATACATATGAATTGTTGTTAAATTTGGTGGAGAATATAATACCAATATAGAAGGAACTTGACATTAATGCCAATTTTGTTCTAGCAGTAAAATATCAAAGCAATAAAACTTTTACAGATATATTACTTGCAGAAATATATATTTGATTTTATATTTGAAAAAGCATATAATGGCAATTCAGAAAAAACTTGGTATTAATGGTTATTCTAATCAAAAGATGGTAGAAAAAACTGATAAAAATGCAAGAGCATATCTCCAAAAATTTGATTATTCCAAGTGTGATATTATTTTTATTATATAGTATGACTAGGGATGGTAAATTAATGATTAATTGAAATTTGGGTTAATTAACCAGTTAATTAACCATTAACTAATCCAAATATAATTTCTGGTCTATTATAATAAATTTTTAAAATTTGTATGATTTATTTATTAATCAAATTTATAAATATATTTTTATAGGAAATAATAATTTTACGCCTCTGCATAGCAACGCATCCCCTAAATCACGTGATAATATTAAATTTCGATTGGCTGTACATATACACCAATAATGATATGCCAAGATTTTTTACGTTTTTTGTTTTTGTAATCGAAAAAAACTCTTCTTTTTTTTACAGTTGGGCAAAAGCTCTCTTTTTTTGTTTCATTACTAGTAAATCTTTTTCCTTTTTTTATTTTACAACTTGATGAAGCTTTTTTCTTTTGTTTTATTACAGCAGGTAAATCTTTCTATTTTTGTTTTGTTTCTTTGTTTAATACGTTTACAATAAAAAAATTGAAAGTAATGTATAGCGATAGAATAAAATAACATACCATGGCTTTTTTGATAAACTTGCCTTTTTTGTTTTATAGTTAAAGTCAAACTTACCTTTTTTGTTTTATATTTAGAACAAACTTTCCTTTTTTAGTATAAAATGGCAGTTTCACAAGAAAAAAGTATTATTAAAGCAATAGAAACTTTAACTAATAATTCTCAACAATCTGAGCTTCATGTTGGACAGCATTTTATTTCATGGCCATCTGCTATAGCTTATATTTCAGAATGGTGTAATCTTCAAGGTTTACAATTATGATTAGATAGATCTGAACGTAACAATAATATACTAGCAGATGAATATAGGAAATTAGCCATTATTTGTCAACACTCTGGTAAATATAAAAAACCGTTGGCTGAATTATTTTTAAACAATAATATTAAAGAAAATATAAGACAATAGCAAAAGTTAGTAAAACTATTCGATTAGGTTGTAAAGCTTATATCAACCTATCAAGACCAGAAAAAAATAATGTCAATCAATATGTATTTGTTACAACAATTGTAAATGAATATTGTCATGAACTTAATTATCAACTTATAAATTACACAAAAGAAACAGTATTAACGAGAGAAATGATAGAGGATATTAAGTTTTTAACATTACAAGTTCATCTTACTATAACACAGCAAAGAGTATATCTTGAAAAAAAGTATTTTGAGCAAAAAATTCAATCTGATATCCTTCGTTATGAAATACAAAAATACTGGCCATCACACTGGTCAAAATAGTCCATTTTGGCAAAATTTTAAATTGCCGAATGTTGGACGAAATTTGGTCTGACCTTAGCCGATCAGTACCAAAAAAATCAGCAACTAATTTTATAGGCGATTTATACCGTAACGCCTGCCACTCGCAATTAGAAATTGGCAAAGTTTCGGAATTAGTTAAAAAAATCAGCTGTACATATCAATAAAATTCGAACCTGCCATGCAAATGAAATTCGTCATAAACAATCAACTATTCGTCTAAAAATCGATATTGATTTAAATTGCCGATTTGCAAAAATAAATAAAATCGACCATAATAATTTTGACGAAATTTAGCAAATTTAAGTTTTAAAACAGCGATTTTATTTCGAATGATTTACCAATTATTTTAATTAAATTGCAAAAATTTCCTACAAAAATTAAAAATAGTAAAAATTTCCTACGAAAATAATATGAAAATAATACTAAAATGATAAAAATTTCCTACGAAAATAATATGAAAATAATACTAAAATAATAAAAATTTCCTACGAAAATAATATGAAAATAATACGAAAATGATAAAAATTTCCTACGAAAATAATATGAAAATAATAATAAAATAATAAAAATTTCTTACGAAAATAATATGAAAATAATAATAAAATAATAAAAATTTTCTGCGAAAATAATACAAAAATGATAAAAAAATCCAATCCACAATTCCACAAAAAAACCCATAATTTTCAAAAAAAAATCCATAAAAAAACTGACGAATCAATCTAAAATTCGAAAAAAAGTTAGTATAATAAAAAAAACAAAAATTGAAGTACAAATTTGTACCATTTGTCTGTTTCATCTTCCATTTCCAGCGATTCTTCTATTTCTGTTAGTTCTGAATCTTCTATTACCGCTATTTCATCCATCTCCACTAACACTTCCACATCTTTCACCATTATTAGATTCTCTTCCGTCTGAATTGGCATCTCCAGCTCAGAAAAGTCTGTGTCTGCTGGCGTATTTTGTTCTATATAGGTTCAATTTGGAGCACCTCGTGGATGATGAGAGATGATATTATATCTTATCAGCATAATTTCGCGTTTGTATCAATTGTGCAGATTGAAGAGAGAAAACGTGTTAGTCCAAGACATTTCATAATAAATCTATTAACTATTATTAGAAAAAAATCAATCCTATTACGAAAAAAATAAAACAAATAAAAAAAATAAAAAATATGACAAATAAATTATCGAACCTCTTCAGATCTCCAAGACAGATTATAAACATTGATTTGTCTTTTACCGTTTGGTTGCTCCTCATCTGATTCAGAATACTCTAGAGAGTGATATCGATTGTCACTTAAAATATTCAAAAGTTCTTTTTGATCATAATTCTCCAGCTTTTCATCATTTTTGTCAAAAAGCGATTTTGTGCCTTTAATTCTACGTGCCTTTTTCTATATTTAAAAGTTTTGACAAATGATGAGATTTTTTTATTTTTTTGAAATAATAAAGAAATTATTTACCTCATTTAACCAATTGTTTCGATGTAGATGGCGATTATCTTTGTCTAAAGTGCCACGTTATTTATATAATAAGCGTACTCTGCGATGTTTATGTAAAGCGGAGAGCTAAGACTTGACTTGCCTGTATTGTGGAGTATACCTTGGCTTCATCGCTTCAATTAGTCGAGGTATAACCTGTTGAAGAATTTCATCATTTGACTTACTGGTAAACTTTTCATCATATTTTAATTCTAGTTCAATCAGAAAAGTTTTTAGAATCGTCTTCATCTTGGCCTAAATTGTATAAAATATCGGTTTAGCGAGCGTTAAAAGCATACATTAAAAGAGGATTTTTGGATGAACCCTAGCTTCTTCTTCATCTACTTCCATTTCATCTTCAGAATCGCGCACAAGATTTTTTCCTTTCCTACACTTTATTGGTCATTGATCCTCTTCAAATTCGATATCTTAAAGGTCAGATGAATATCAGTAACGCAAGCTGTCATTTTTCTGACTAAGTATATTGTTATACGATTATAATTGGCCAACGTCCAGCCATAGTAGGCCAATTTAATTTGTCGATTCTTTCCCGTAAGTAGGTATTTTCTTTTCAGAGATCATACGTTTCTAAAAAAATGTTAAAGTCGACCAGAACTCTAAAATGAATATAAAAGTCAATTGTAGCAAACCATTTACATCTCTAGTTCAATTACTACTATAAGGTTCACGTATAATTGATGTTAATTCTCTCCTATATGATTCAGCAGTACGTACTGTACATTGCTCCTATACGGTTTAGTAGTTCGCGTTAATTCCCTATGTATATTGCTCCTATTAGTATTACGATCCGGATGAATCCGTGATCTATCAATCTGATTCAAAATGATCCAGATATCCAAAATGGATCCGCAGATCCATCCTTTACTTATCCGGATATCTGCTGAATGCATCCGAATGTATCAGATTGACCCCTTTTTTTTAAAAAAAAAAATTTTTTTTTTATTTTTTTTTTATTAAATACGTTTTACTTATCTTCTCGGTCCTCCTTTCAGCTCTGGTTTACAAATAATTTAAAACTTCGGAACTTCCTGAAAGGCTTAAACAGGTAATTACATAAAAAATAGGAAAACTTTTCTTTTAAGTACGTTTATTAAAGCCTTTTTTTTTCTTGTAGATTTCAACTTTGAACCTTTTGGAACGACCTTGGAGGTAATTTCAATAGAAGGTTTCTTTATTATTTTATTTTAAGAACGTTTATTAACGTTCTTTTTTTGTTTTTTTTTGTAGATTTCGGCTTGGAGCAGTTCTGGAGGTATTTTCAATAGTGGGAGATTTATTTGTTTATAGTTTATTAACATTCTTATTTTGTTTTTTTCTTGTAGATTTCGGCTTTGACCTTCCAGAACGGTCTTGGAGGTAATTTCAATGGAGAGAGGATTTATTTTATTTAAGAACGTTTATTAATGTTCTTTTTTTGGTCTTTCTTGTAGATTTCAGCTTGAAATAGCCTTGGAGGTAATTTCAATAGTGGGAGATTTATTTATTTTTATTTCAAGAATATTTATTAACGTTCTTATTTTATTGTTTTTTCTTGTAGATTTTGGCTTGGACCTTCCAGAACAGCTTCGCTATAGAGGTGGTGTCATTTTTTAATTAATAATTGATCATTATATTTAACAAAAATTAATTTTCTTATTTTTAGTTAGATGTAGCAAATTAGTGATTATAATAGTATTTATTTATATAAAGTAATAAAGTACAAATGTTTGAAATTAATAAGAAAATGTAATACTATTATTTAAACATTAGCAGAATTAGAAACAGGTGAATGAATTG
>QZLH01000545.1:8079-25044 GCA_003833135.1 Oehlia diaphana
CCCCCCTCCCCATGTCATCATTCATTTTAGGAAATGTAAAATTAAAACATAATTCTGGCTAGAATTATATTAACTACAAGTGTCTAAAAATGGAAGATGTGTAACATCATCATGGTCTTAAGGAAATGACGTCATTTCTGGCAGTCCCCTAAGCTATTTATACTATTAAATTATTTTATGCTATTAAACTATCAAACGGTACACTAGAATTCACACGGTTTTGTATGCTGGCCAATTCATAGGAACAGTTCTTTCGTAGTGGAAAGTAAGTTAAGTATAATAATAACAATAAAATTATGTCAGTAATAAATTAAAAGATTTTTATTTTTAGTTTATTATCGATTACAGATGATGGTATTACAACACTCCGAAAATTAAATTTTCAAAAGATTTTTGATTTAAGATCAAATCCTGAAGTTAATAAATTAGCAACTGCATCACTAACTGTTACCCCTTACTAAGTACCCGGTCAAAATCTGATATAAACAAAAATATATGATTAAAGTGCACAAATTTAAAAATTTAGCAAATAGCGAATGAAAAAAATCATTTATGAAGATAATTACTATAGTCACTGTCTAAGAATTCTCTTGCTAAATAACGGAAAATACTTTTACTTATTGTGCAATGTTACCATGCATCTTGTACTGGCTGTTATGTTTTAAAAAATATCTTTATAATTGGACAATTTTATTAAATGTTATTTTACAAAATAATTAGACGAAATTTGCGAAATTTGCATTCTACATATTTAATTTTCTAACTTGTCATCTTTGGAACAAACGTCGTCATACAAATAATACAATGATAAAAGGAAAATAAGAAACATCAAAAAAAGGTTACCAGGTAAGTTATATAATATAGTACAACTAATTATAAATAATATCTAATAAGGTAATAAATAAATAGAAATAAGAAATAATCTATTACAAAACTAAAAGAAATCAATAGTGATATACAATACATTCGCCTCTTGATATTCCTAATGTTTTGTCCTTACAAACAGAACAAGTTTTACCACAATTGCAATCAACATATTTTAACTTAATTTGATCAATTTTTTGTTTCAAAAAAAATGGTTTATAGTTATTAACTTTTGATAAATATGAACTAATATATTTTGGGTTTAAATGTGGGGTAAATTTATTTTTAAGATCAACGAATGGTTTCTTTTTCAATATACTAAATTTAAAAGGAAGTAATCTATAAGCATTAGAAATAGGATGATTTATAACGAATGTACAAAAATTAAATTTTGGCAAATTAACGTAACAATTTTCTTTTGTACAATAAGAAAACATGTCAATTTTAAGTTCATTATTAACATTGCGAAAATTATATCCAATAATGAGGGACTTATTTAGATAATTCCAATCTTCAAACACCGGAATTCCAAAAAAAGGAATATTTTTTGTTATTAACTCATTTTTAGATAATTCCATACTACTAAATTTGCACTGATCTTGTGGATAACAATGCTTTTTAATTACCTCGATATTAGGAAGAATAAAATTTAAATTTGTATCATAACCAACAACCATTATTTTAACTTTCAATTTAAATTCATGTGATTTAAATTTTTTTTGAATACCATGAATTATAACTCTTGGTTTCACCAATTTCCCTTTTTCTGCTTTTGGTTTGAGAATTTGACAGTTAAAAAAAATATTCTTTGAATCTTCAGTATCAATAACTGCTGCAGATATATCACAATCAGCTTCTTTATTTTGAATAATATCCAAAATATTTCGTGGTAATTTTAATTCAAAATCCCGGTACCTTCCAGGTTCATTTAAATAATAATCACAATCTTCAGTACTCGTATAAAGAATACTTTTCCCCATAGACTTATAAGGTATTTTACATAAAGATTCTGGTACAAGCTTAAATATACTAATGGGATTTTTAAATTCTATACAATCCCAGTTTTGATAATCATTTAAAGTTTTTATCCAATATTCTTCATCAAAATTTTCACTTTCAGGATGACTTCCTCCAAGTAATCTCATATAATTAAAGCTATAAAACTTTGATTTTCCATTTAATTTACTAGAATTGACTCTTGCTTTTAAATTTAAAGGTCCAATATTCATGCTTGTAAAACCTTCGTTAGACTTGGCTACAGAATTCTTTGATGACATTTTAACATCTTTAAAATAAACTCTTCCTCCTAAAATAACTTCAGTTGGAATGAATTGACCATATTCTTCAGTTATTTTCCTAAATTCTTCTTCTGGATTACCAGATTTTATGGCATTTTTTACTTCTTTAATGAATTCCTCTGTTGGTTCCAGATATTCTCGAAATGTTAATAACGTTTTTCCAACTTCCGTATATTTATATACTGATTGAATTTCATCATTAAAATCTTCACTTTGTGAACTTTCAGTTGATAATCCTAGCTCTACAAAATTCTGTATATTAACGTCGGTACTAAAAAATAAATTTGTTTTCTTCATCCAATCTTCTTTTGATTCAAATTCGAGTTTATCTTTTTTATACCCTTTAGCCTTAATTTCAGTTAATTCACAATCTTTCATTTTAAATGCTCTTTTATTTGCTTTCTTAATTCCATCAATACTCATAGTACATCCATAATCTAACTTACAATTATCATTAAAGATGTTCCAACACGGGCTTTTCGTTAAATATAAAATATGTTGTCCATTTTTGACTGTTATAATTTCTTTTAAACGATAATTTTTTTCATCTTTACGCTCTATTTTAGCGTACTCATCACTTAATTTTTTTGTAAATAATAATGAATTATTAATATCATCATCATTATTACGAATATCAGATAAGAAATCTTCTAAATTTAATTTTTTTAAAATACTTTGTTGTGAGTCTTCTATGGTTTTAATAAATACAATTTCAAAAGACATTTTTTTTTTTTAAAAAAAAAAAAAAAAGAGATGATTTTTATAGCTTTTTACTGGTGCATGTGTAACTGTCATAACTGTTGTACAAGCTACGCACTACACCCATACAAAGCTATTACTTAATTTAGCTTGGTTTAAATATGACGATCAACCATCATAGCCCATAGGCTAAAGCACACATCATTCATTACAACAAATAATTTTTCATTAGGTCTACAGAATAAATGATTCTGCGCAATGTGTAGTAGCAACACACGTTTATTACTTCTTATTAGGTTATGCCTGGCCCGATGAGTCCAATCACGCCAATTTTTAGCACAGTCATGTGAATTTGGGTCATCGGACATGCGATCCAGTGATTCGCTTAAAATTACTTGGGTATAAAGCTTGATCTACACGATTATTTTTTTTTATTGCTGTTCGTTTTATAATGATTTATTAAAAAAAATTTTTTTTTTTGTAGATGGTATAGTATATATAAATTGCTAGGAACTTCATGTTTCAATAAATTAAGATGCAATTAATTTTTGTTATAAGTTTTTAAACATTTTTTGTATAAAAATGTTTATTTAAACCTACAATTAATAATTATTAAATAAATAAAATGTAGATCGGTCATGTAAATTAGTTCGGTCCGATTGATCAAAATCACAGGACTCAGCACAGTTAACTCAATCCGATGATAGCGAAGTCCGATCAAAGTTTAAATTCGGTCTGCATAAAAATTCATATGACTGTGCTAAAAATTTACAGCGGACCAGACTCAGTAAAGATATACATGTACTCCTTATTACTCTACAATGAGCTGTTGATTTAATATACAAACCGTACATAATATTTATTTTATCGATTCAAATTATTCAATTTTTAATACCCTATAACAAAAAAATGTCCGGAAATTGCAGCAAAGATGTCTGGGTATGTCTAGAAATCGTCTTGAAAATGTCTATAATGTCCGAAAAATGTTGAAAAAAAATTCCAGACAAATTTCAGAATTTCTTTTTCATGTATTCTGAATAAGAACATTACGTTTGTAAGGCAATACCAATTAGTTACAGAAAATCATGACTTAGCTTTAGTTATAATGAACTTTAATTGTATCTCTGCAGCATCATTTCCAACTTGATAGTATTCACTTCGCTTGAGTATTACGAGAAAGATTCGTAGTAAAGAAGAGTACGGGACAAGACTACCTGGATACTACGTGTGTTAATGTTATAGGGAAATATTGGTATTTTTTTTTCTCATACCTTAGTAGTGGTTTTCAAATGGGAATGGGTGCTTTCCTTGGTGGCTGCTTGAACTGAAAATATGATCTACTACTGTTTGTTGGATAGTGTTTTTGTTAGATATATGTAATATAAAATTTTTTTTCGCATGAATTAATTACCATAAAAGCAGTAAAGCGAAGTAAAGTTATAAATTCGGTTTTCATATCAAAATTTTTAATCAATAAAATTTAGTTATTTGATAATTTATTAATTTCATGTTAAAAGTTTTAGGTTAAATGATATCATAATTATTAAATTTTTGGCATGGAAAATCTTGTAATAAAATTGCTAATCTTTTTTTTTTTCATTTATCACCATGATATGATATTGATATTATAAAATAAATATGCAGTAAACTATTATCTTAATATAAAAAAAAAAAAAAAAAAATTTTTGAATTTGTGATTTACCGACCTAAAGTAATATTTTATACTTTATTAAACGATTTATTTAAAATATCACATACAATAAAAAAAGAAGATAGTCTATCGAATTTAATATTCTGGCTACTATCAATTTAGTTTGTGATATTATTCATATTATACTATAAACTTCTGGTATAAGTTTAGTAGAATAGTAAACTTTATTTCATATTCTTGACACTTCTTCACCATCTCATGAATTTTTATTCTGAAGAATATTTCAGTAAAAAAATAAAATCGCTAATACCTTTCCATATGATACAGTAAGAAAAAATAAATTTAAAACTAAGAATCTTGTTAATATATTCATTGATTTCCGTCATCAAAATTATCTTTAGTCAAAATATATCTAGCTAAATCTAAGGAATACTCATTATCTTCTTTATTATCAATCTTTAAACTTCTATAGTCTGAACATAGGACACAAATATGTAAGTCTAATTTAATAGATTCACTGATATTTTTTGAAAATTTATTATTTGATTTATCATAAGTCGATTTTATTATTTGAAAGGTAACATAATTATATGACCATTTAACTAACTTGATGGTATTATCAGGCTCATAATTATTTGATGGGTAATATGCATGAACAAAAATAGTATATCCTTGAGATAATGGAAAAGAGGTTTTAATACAATAATTTGATTTGTCGAGTCGTAATATAATAGATTCTTTAACACGTTCGACTTGAAATTCTCGATTACTCGGACTAAAAATTAATAATTCTGAAGGCTTTTCAACAATCATCCATAGAATGCAGCATTCTTTTATATTGACACTTGTTTCTTCTAATTTTTTTATCGATGCAAAAAATCCGTTAATATCATATGATCCAAAATTAACATAAATTCCTTCTAATCTTGAATTATCTTTAGAAATAATTGATCCAAATACTTCATAATTTTCATCTTCTAATGATGGTTCGGTATTTATGCGCTTGTAATAATCGACGTCGTTATTATCTAAATCTTTCAAATCAGTAACTCCCGTCATCAATATTCTATATTTGCTTTGTAATATATCGTCTATTTTTTTTTGTTGTGTCTCCTTAAGAATTTTGTAAAGAGGAATAATATCATCAAATTCAATAACTTCCAAATTATTTGGATTCTGGATCCAATTAAACAATTTATGTTTTTTGATTATTTTTCCTTTTGGTGTTAAGAAATGTGAAATATTTAGGTTATCCAAATGCAATTTAAATGATTCCGGTCCCGAAACAACGGTTTCAAATGCAGATGAGGATGAAGTTGGTAAAATATTCTTTAGAGATCTTCCTAAAATAATTCTTTGTGGAAACAAATGACCATTTTCACTAAAAATATTTTGTAAAACTTTTAATGGCGTCATACTATTAAGCGCTTCTTCTATGTCATGCTCAAATTCTTTTGTAGGTCTAACATTATTCTTATCTAAGAGAATTTCATATTGCTCACATTTGATTAGAATATGATAGTAATCCTCATAACTCAAAACATTACTTTTAGTAAACAAAAAGGAACTTAAATTTTTTAATGATAAAATATCATTGGAAATTAAACGTACTTCTAATTCTGTGGAAGGTTTAATAATTTTCAAATAAGATTTACTACTCGGATTGACTTTAGGAATTTTAATGAAATCAATGGAGGGTTTCTTGCTAATTTCCATTTCATAATTTTTAAATATCAACCCCTGAAAAAGATGAAACTTTCTGGTCCAACTTGCTAGATTATTGTCTACTGCATCTCCAACCCACTCTACTAAACTTAACTTCTCTTTAAAATTAATGACTCCGGGCTGTTTTTCATTATTTTCATTAAAAAGGCCATATCTTGGTAACGGAATAAATTTTTTTAATTTAGAAACGGGGATGAGATTTTCATAGGAAAGAATAAAAATGCTTTTTTCTCCCTCTTGATACAAACTATTCATCCATTTGACCAATTTTTCATGAGTATTTAACTCGTCTCCATCTAGTGTAACTATTTTTGGTAAAAGATTTAAAGTGAATAAATTATTGAACGAAATTTCTGTAGAATATTTAGCTGAACTATATGTGCACAATAGACAAAATTTTAGAATATCAATTTGTGTTTGGGTGGCTGACTTTAAATTCTTGATAAATAATTTACTACCAACTAAGACTTTACTTGCAAAGAAGTGCCCATACAGTTTATTCAAAATTGCATTATTATTTACACACCTTGAAAAAGATTTTGATACATCACCTTTATAAGTAATTTCAGCAATCGGAAAATTAATACACATATCAGATGGTTGTAATATATTATTAGAATTATCTTTATCTATGGATAAATCATATATTATTGGTTGTCTATTGCATAAACTTATATTCAATTCACCATCTTCCATGAAAACAGCTTGTCTGCTTGGTTGTATGCTATATTCACCTAACAATAAACCATGATTCAGCTTCAATTGTTGAATTATTTGTTGCTTATTATTAATAGATTTTATCATAGTCCTTATAGTAGGAATATTAATTTTTGATATGAAACTTTGTGATAGCTTATTTAGTGCATCACTATATTCTTGTTCAGCTGATTTTATATACAATTCAAATGCTTCAGCCTCATCTTTTTTAACACCATTTCCATTCTCATAACATAAACCTAAATTATATTGTGAAAACTTATTTCCATTTGCTGCTGCTTTCTGGTACCAATAAATTGCCTTCTCTAAATCTTTTTCTGTACCCATGCCACTTTCATAAAAATTTCCTAACTTATGTTGTGCATTACTATATTCTTGTTCAGCTGATTTTTTATACAATTTGAATGCATTCACTTCATTTTTTTTAACTCCATTTCCATTTTCATAAAATAGACCTAAATTATATTGTGAAAATCTATTTCCATTTTCTGTTGCTTTCTTGTACCAGTAAATTGCTTTCTCTAAATCTATTTCTGTGCCAATACCATTTTCATAAAAATATCCTAACCAATGTTGTGCATTACTATATTCTTGTTCAGCTGATTCTCTGTACCATTTAAGTGCTTTAATTTCGTTTCTTCTAACACCATTTCCGTATTGGTAACATCTACCTAAATTATATTGGCCGATTTTATGTCCATTTATTGCTGTTTTTAGATACCAATAAATTGCTTTCTCTAAATCTTTCTTCGTACCAATACCATTTTCATAAAAATAACCTAACTTATTTTGTGCATTACTATATTCTTGTTTGGCTGAATTTTTATACCATTTAAATGCTTTATCTTCGTTTTCTTCAACACCAATTCCGTATTGATAAAATCTACCCAAATTATATTGGCTAATTTTATTTCCATTTTCTGCTGCTTTCTTATACCAATAAAATGATTTCTCTAAATCTTTTTTCGTACCAATACCACTTCCATAAAAATATCCTAGCTTATTTTGTGCATTACTATATTCTTGTTTGGCTGATTTTTTATACCATTTAAAAGCTTCAACTTCATTTTTTCCGACTCCACTTCCGTATTGATAACAAACGCCCAAATTATATTGAGAGATTTTATTTCCATTTTTTGCTGCTTTTTGATACCAATAAATTGCCTTTTCTAAATCTTTCTTCGTACCCATACCATTTTCATAAAAATATCCTAACTTATTTAGCGCATCACTATATTCTTTTTCGGCCGATCTTTTATACCATTTAAATGCTTCAACTTCGCTTTTTTCAACAATATTTCCATACTGATAAAATCTACCCAAGTTATATTGCCCAATTTTATTTCCATTCTCCGCTGCTTTTCGATACCAATAAAATGCTTTCTCTAAATCTTTTTCTACACCTATGCCACTTTCATAAAAATATCCTAACTTATTTTGTGAATTACTATATTCTTGTTTAGCTGATTTTTTATACCATTTAAATGCTTCAACTTCATTTTTTCCAATACCATTTCCGTGTTGATAAAATCTACCCAAATTATATTGGCTAATTTTGTTTCCATTTTCTGCGGCCACTTTCGTATCATAATAATATTTCCAGTTAGAATGTACTATGAAATTCGAATATTCATCATATTCGAGTTGCTCTTCGAAAACTGACATTTTATTTTAAAACAAACTGCAAAGTATGTCGGTTCTGCAATTACGCCGTTCTGCAGGTTTTAGCTATTGTAATGTAATATATATATATATATATAAAGTCGCACAAATTTACCTTTTACAGTATAATAAATTAAGTAATTTGTCGTTATTTGTTTATAAATTATAAAAGTAAGTTGCAAAGTCGCTCATTATACAGTAGTTACACTGCAGGACTCCTGGTAGTACACACTATTGCCTTTTGAATCTAGATCTTCATAAATGATGGTCCAAGATACAATGGCCCTATAAAAAATTTTCTGAGTAAAATTTTCTAAAAAAATTTTTATGGATGGTTGCTATCGTAAAGAAATGTGTTGGCTAGTTAATCAACATTAGTTAAATTTAAACGAATGCTTTTCCTGGATTTTATGTATGTTAAAATTATGGAAAAAAAATATTAATTTCTAAATATTTTTCTATTATTGATTTACAGATCTTTACATAGCGGATCTATACATTCGTTAACTCTCTATAAATGAACCTTTATAAACGCATTCCTTCTTTATATGCAAGATTTTCAATGGATGGTCTTTGAAAAGAAAAATAATTAGTAAACTTGGGACTGAGTAAAAGTACGCAGCTATATAAGAAAGATCCTGATTGACGTAGAAAAATTATCGCAAGGGCAATAATGTGGTCTAATGAAGGAGAAATATCAATTGTCTCGTCACTCGCTCGAGGGTCGTCCATACGAAACGCCCGTATAGTTTTAGGAATGCATTTGTAGATGGTGATTGCACTTATGGAGAGTTAACTGTATCCAATATAAATCGCTTTATGGTACAATAATTTATACATTAAGAAAATGAAATGAAGTACAGTAAATTGGATGAATTTTGAACCTGGTAGAGTGTTAACCGAAGAGTAATGTGTGGTAGAGCTGGTTTAAATAGTCGGTGTGATAGATTGTGAAAGACCGGAAGGCTTATTATTCAATATGCTGTAATTGACGATTTATTTTTATTCAGATTGAAATTTTTCTAATATGTAGAACTTTAACCGTTAATCCATTTTTTTTTAACATACTTTGTTATATTATATACACTATTGTCATATGTTATGCCGTCATAAACTATTATTTGTCAAGCCTGCTCCTACCATCAGTGAAATAAATATTATGATGTTTCTTAATAGTGATGAATATCTTCAAATTATATTAAAAGCTTTTATTTTCGGAAGATTTTATAGATATTAGTTTTAATTACTAAAATTGTGGGAATATTTTTTGAAAAAAATGGATTTCTTTATTCTTTTTTTACATAGAGTACTGTATCATTGCTAATCTTAAGTGGAGGTAAATTTCCCCCCTCCCCTGTAAAAAATTTTAAAATAATTATTTAAAAAAAGACTAGCTTATTTTTAACCGTAAAACAATTTTTTTTTGTAGAATTTTTACCAAGTAGTTTATGAATATTCGATAATTCATTAAGCTTATTATAAAATGTCAAAATTATTTTATCACAATTTTAGGATACATTTATTTATATTAAATATTTCAGGTTTTAACATTGATAAAATTATCTGTCATAAATATTTATTTTTTAAAAAATAAGCAATTTATAAAACAACTTTATTTGAATGTTCATAAATTAATAATTTTCTTTGCATAATCATGAATATTAAATAGTAGATCAAGCACTGAACTTTAATATCATGTAATTTAAATTCCTCCACTTCATTTTTGAAATAAGACAAATCCCCATATCTTGGATATTTTTCTGAGAAAGTACCTATAATAGCCAAATACTTAACTCTTTTCTTTTTCATAATATATTCTTTTACGTAAGGTAAAATATTACTATCTTCATAAAATCTATTATGAATTAAATTGATTAAAAATTTCTTTATAAAAACATTTTGTGATTTTTTCAAGAATATTTCCATATCACTTTCTTTAATACAAAGAATCAAACTTAAATATTCTAATTTATGAGGAAGGATTTCAGTTGTCCTAAATTTTGTAATATAATTGAACTATATTCAATAATATATGATTGAAAATTTTCATAAACATTAATAAGATTTTGTTTAACATTTTCAATTAAATTGAGTGTTAAATAAATAAATTGATTTTCAAATCTAGAAAAGTCAAGAAATTTCATATTTTTATTATATTTTATAAATGATTCTAATAATTGTTGTTTTAATATTAATGATAATTTATAACTAGGACTAAATCCCAAATTTTCTAAATAATCACCAGATTTTTGTAATAATAATAGTAATGATTCATCAATTTGTGATTCCCCATTTATAAATAAAGATTTTAATTTAAATGGTTTATTTAAATCAATAATTTGTTGAGTAAAATCAGTATTTAAAGAACAATAAATGATATGAAGGGATTCTAAAACATTTAATTGTTCAAATACTTTGTCTAAATTATTTATTCCTTTAAAATTGATATGATAAAAAATAATTGTATTTAAGGTAGTATTTGTACAATTATAACCTTTTAATAATAATAATGATTTATATAAAGGTAAATAATTATTTTCTATAAAAATTTTCTTAAGATTTTGATGTAAATTAATTATTTGTGAAATTTTAATTATCACATTTTCATTATAATTAACGATATGAAGTTTCAATTATGAATAAAATTTGTATTTTGTAATATTAATTCAAGAATAATATCATAATATAAATTATAATAAATATTCGAAGTATCAATTTCTAAAGTATTTAAATTTACTTCATTTTCAATAAAAGATTTAAATAATAATATATCAATCAATTTTCTAAAATCTGATACTGAATATATTTTATTTTTAGGCATTGAAGTTTTAATAGTAGTATCAATCACATATCAACATAATCAATAAAGTTATATGTATTCAAATATTTTAAAAATTTAGGATAATTGAATAATGTATTATTATTATTCAAAGGTAATGAATTATTATCATTATTAATTTTATATTTATTTAATTTTGATTTAAAATCATCATTTAAATTATTTAAATAAATATCAATAAAATTATAATTACTAGTAGGAATTGAAAAGGGATTTTCCCATAATAATGGAATCATTAAACGACACCATAATCTGTTAAATAAAATGCATGAATGTAAAGTTGAAAAATCATTCCGAAAATATTTTATATGTTAATTAAGGTAAATCTGAAAACAATTTTGAGAATGACATATTGTGAGCGAAGAAGAAAAAAAAGAGATAGTTTACTCCGACATTGTCGCACAATTAATTTCAATTAATTGTGTGTAACGTCACTAACTCCGGTTAATAATCTCCAACGATTTACGACACCAGTAATGATTGAATAGTAAAACCGATCGCTAATAAATTATTCATGACTTTATTAAACGCGTCAGCATTTTCTATTAATAATACATGTTGAAAGAGCGAGAAATATCTATTAAGAAAAAAATGTCACTATAAATATATTATAAAGGAGGGAAATTAAAAAAAATCAGGTTTGAAAAAAAAAATTAATATTGCTAAAAAAAATCAGACTTGAAAAAAAAAAAATAAAAAAAATAAAAAATAAAAAATATAATATAATAATAAAAAATTGAAAAAATGAACATTCTTGATGGTCGATCGCATCATCCAAAAAAGAAATATGGTTAATAAAAAAACCAAACTTTTTTCGTTGGTATTATAACAAATATCTTTCATGGATTGGCCACCAGAACCTACACATGACAGTCAAATTATTCTAAATACGTATCACGCTTTACCTGTTACACAATTCAAGTTATATGGTAATCTAGACGGGACAATCTTTTTAGTTATATAGATGCTTCACTTTCATTTTTATTTACATTTTTGTAACAGTCAGCTAAATTATATTGTGCTGCCATATTTTCACTCTTAGTCGATTCTAAATACCATTCAAATGCTTTTATTTCATTTTTGTTCGTCCTTATACCATATTCATAATAATAATCTAAACTATTTTGTCTACTATTATCTCCACTTTAATTTAAGAACTTAAACACGTTTTCACATTACATGAATAATAAATTATATATTTATAATAAATAAAAAAACAAATTTTAAAAAGTTCATTGGGAGTGTATAAAAAATTTGAGGTAGTTCAACGTGTATCAATGTAAGATCCGAGAGAACAAAATATTACAGATAACAATCCATCGATCCATTACTAAAGAATTAATTAAAATTATTAATTTTTAAAAAATGAAGCTAAATAATAATTTAACGTTAAAACGTACCTTATAATTATATACTATACACTCAATATTATTTTCATCTTTTGATGAAATTCTTAATGTTTTGTTTTTACAAACAAAACAAGTTTTACCGCAATTACAATCAACATATTTTATTTTAATTTGTTCGATTTTTTGTTTTAAAAAGAATGGTTTATAATTATCTTTTGACAGACATAAACTAATGTACTTTGGATTTAAATGAGATGTAAATTTTTTTCTAAGATCAACGAATGGTTTTTTTTTCAACATACTAAACTCAAATGAAAATGATCCATATGCATTAGAAATGGGATCATCTATAATGAGTGTGCAAAAAGTAAAGTTTGGTAAATTAACGTAACAACTTTTTTCTGCACAGTAAGAAAACATGTCTATTTTAAGTTCATTATCAACATTACGAAAATTATGTCCAATAATTAGGGACTTATTTAAATTATTCAAATTTTCTAATATAGGAATTCCAAAGAAAGGAATATTTCTTGTCATTAAATCATGATTTGATAATGTCGTACTAGTAAAATTGCGTTTATCATGTGAATCATGATGTTTTTTAATTACTTCGATATTAGGAAGTATAAAATTAAAATCTGTATCGTAACCAACAACCATTATTTTAATTTTCAACTTCAAATTGCGTGATTGGAATTTTTTTTGAATACCATGAATTATAATTCTTGGTTTTACCAATTTCCCTTTTTCTGCCTTCGGTTTAAGTATTTGACAATTAAAAAAAATATTTTTTGAATCTTCAGTATCAACAACTGTCGCAAAGATATCACAATCAGCTTCTTCATTTTGAATAATATCCAAAATATTTCGTGGTAACTTTAATTCAAAATCTCGGTATTTTTTAAATTTATTCAAGTAATAATCACAGTCTTCAGTGCATGTATATAATATTCTTTTTCCAATAGACTTAAATGGCATTTTACATAAAGTATCAGGTACAAGTTGAAATATGCTAACAGGATTTTTAAGTTCTATACACTCCCAATTTCGATAATCTTTTAAAGAATCAATCCAATATTTTTCATCGAATTTTTCACCTTCAGGATGACTTCCCCCAAGTAATCTCATATTATTAAAATTATAAAATTTTGATTTTCCTTTTAATTTACTAGAATTAACTTTTGCTTTAAGATTTAAAGGTCCAAATTTTACACCTGTAGAATTTTGCCTAGACTTAGTTGCAGAATTTTTTGATGACATTGTGACATCATTAAAATAAACTCTTCCGCCTAAAATAACTTCAGTTGAGATAAATTGACCATATTCTTCAGTAATTTTTTTATATTCTTCTAAATCATTGGATTCTATGGCAGCTTTTATATCTTTAATAAATTCTTCAGTTGGTTCTAAATGTTCTCGAAATTTCAATAATACTTTTCCAACCTCTGTATAATTATATATTGACTTAATTTCATCATCAAAATTATCAATTTGTGAACTTTCAATAGATATTCCTAATTTTGCAAAATTTTGTATATTAATATCACTACTAAAAAATAAATTAGTTTTCTTCATCCAATCTTCTTTTGATTCAAATTCAAGATAACCTTTTTTATACCCTTTAGCCTTAATTTCAGTTAATTCACAATCTTTCATTTTAAATGCTCTTTTATTAGCTTTCTTAATTCCATCAAAACTCATAGTACATCCATAATCTAATTCACAATTATTATTAAAAATATCCCAACATGGTTTTCTCATTAAATATAAAATATTTAAATTATTTTTAATAGTTATAATTTCTTTTAAAATATATTTTTTCTCATCTTCACGTTCAATTTTAGCATATCCATCGCTCAATTTTGTTGAAAATAATAATGTATTATCAATATCATTATTATTACGAATATCTGATAAATTATCGACTAAATTTAATTTTTTTGAAGTGTATTGTGATGGTACATCGTCTATAATTTGAATAAATACAATTACGAAAGACATTTTTTTTTTTTTAATTTTTTTAAATAAAAACAAAAAAGAAAAAGAAAAAGAAAAGGATGTGGGCTTTTAAAAAACATTAACGATGCGTGTGTATCGTTCTAATGTTCAAAAATGTATTACACTGCATCAATTATACAATTTAGTGTAACAAATAGATCAGATCAAATTATTACAAGGAGTTAAAGGAGTTAATGACGATCATTGAATAAATGAATTCAAACGAAGATAATATAAATCATTGATAATTAATTTCCTGGTCCGTCGAGCTAGTTATTCTTTTTATGTAAATTTTGTATCTATGTTTTTTATCATGTACTGTTTTGGCTTATAAATAAATTGAATCGCAATCTTTGTCAATAAAAAATAAATTACTTCCTCATTATAAATCTAACCTCTATGTCGTTTATAATAGTACTTCAAGCCTAAATAAATAAAAAGAAGATTTTTATTTTTTACTTTTAAGATTTGAATAAAACTGAGACCTTGAATCTATGAATATTACTTCTAAGAAAGGACTAATATCTAAATTATTCCCAAGAAGTTTAACCCGAAAGAAGTCGCCTCGCCTATTATTATTGATGAGTAAAATAGACTCAGCCGGTTTATCTAAGTCGAAATTACAGGGACCAAAGATACATGAGACGAGGAAATTAAAGAAGAAACTAAATTAAAATGAAAAAAACAAAAAAATAAAAATTTAGAAAATTTTATGTAATTATAAAGAGAAGAATCTATATTATCATAGATATGAGACGTCTAAGCTCCATAAAATAATAAAATTTCTAAACCTATCAATCACGTGATCGAGTTGGTCACTTATTTTATGTAACATTTTGAGAAATTTTCGCGCTCTTTTAAAAGAATAGAAGAATATTTTGTATCTGATATTTTAATATATTCTAAATATTAAAGGATAAAAAAAATATTATCTTTAGTATATTTATTAAACCAATGAACTAAAATAAACATTAAAATATTTTATATAATAAATTATAATGAAATTATTTTTGTTTTCAATTTTAATGTAAAGTTAATTTAATCTTTAAATAAATTTTCATTTAATAATTTTTTTTATATTTAATAATTTCTACTAAATATTATATTAATACCATGAAATTTTATTAAAAACAAGTTTTTAATATTATTTACAAAAAATCCATAAATTGCCTTGCGAAAATTAATATAATGAACTGCTGGATGATTATTTTTTACCTTATAAACAATTTATTCACTGCTTAGTTTGAATAAAATGCCAAAATTACATTGTGAAATCTCTATAAATTATAAAAAACGCGTTTATTATATAAAATTATTTATTTATGATAATATTCTATTTGAATTTCAAGACTATTGTTGAAAAGTATTTAGCTTCATATTTTAAAAATATTGAATGAAAAGAGAGATAAGTTTATTATCGTTAATAAATGAAGAAACGATGAACAAATCAGAAAGTGTAACACCGGGTCATGTTAATTTTGTTGGATTACAAATCACGGCTTCCCGTGAAATAACTAATACAAGATTTTTTTTAATGATGAAATACCGATGGTGATTGACAATCACATGATTATGTGATTTAATTGTTCCACTGAAGTGTCTGTAAAATGTAAACAATGATAAAACTTAAATTACCTAAAATATAAAACTTTTATTATTAATATGATGTCAATTATTTAAAACATAATCCATTGTTTAAAATTGAAGCATACTTTTCTTTGATCTTTCTCTTTACAACAAATTTTTATGGGTTTATGTTTATCCATTTTTATATCATATTAATAGGGATTGGAATCGATTCTATAAAAATCGAAACTATCGAAAATCGAAACAGAATCGATTCTATCGATTATCGAATCTTTTAATCGAATCTCAGTAATTCGGGCCGAATGTTAATGCCGACTCGAATTATGAATACCAAAAAAGGAAATAATGTTACACAATCCAAAAATGATGTTTCGTAAGTCACATTTTTTGTGGAACTCGGACTCCAAAAATGGATATGATCAGCGTTAATATTAATCACGTGATATTCGGAAGATTCGAATATAATGAAAATCTATAGTGACTTTATTCATCGATTCTTATACTAAAATGGGAATCGATTCTAATCCCTACCT
Source organism: Oehlia diaphana (assembly GCA_003833135.1). NCBI lineage: Eukaryota > Fungi > Glomeromycota > Glomeromycetes > Glomerales > Glomeraceae > Oehlia > Oehlia diaphana. The sequence continues at coordinate 25,002 of QZLH01000545.1, forward strand.
TAAATATTAATGTTTTTCATGACATATAAATTCGATTAGTTCC
>QZLH01000545.1:29691-41591 GCA_003833135.1 Oehlia diaphana
AAAAAAAAAAAAAAAAAAAAAAAAAAAAAAAAAAAAAAAATAAAAAAAAAAAAAACAAAAAAAAAAAAAAAATGATACTGATAAGTCTTAAAAGATTATTTAATAAAAAAAAAAATAATAACAATTTTACAGCTTTTGAAAAAAACCAAATTTAAATGGGAAAAGAATAAAGAAAAATTTTTAAAAAAAGAAATAGAAAAAGGTGTTTCGAAAGAGAAAAGAGGAAATTTTTTTTAAAAAAAGAACCATTTGTAAAAGATCGGTTCAAGAAAAAAAAAATGGGATTTAGATCGGGTTGAAAAAATAAAATTCCCGATTAAATTTCATTAACCGGAATTGGATTAGATGTACAACATGACTTGCAGATCAAGCGGGTCTTAACTACAAACACCATATTTTTAATTATTTTTTTTAAAGTAGGTGATTTCCATAGATATGAATCCAACTGTGTTAAAATTTTAGGATTATATATTTACAGGCATGAAGAATAAATTTACATAGTTAATAAAGTATATTAGGACCGAAATATTTAACGTTTAATTATAACTAAAAATTTAAATAATGTTATTTGCAATATATAATCAAGTATTATTTAAAATTTCAGGGTATACAGTATATAAATACACAGTCTACTTATTTAAAATTGACATCTGACGTTGCGTCAGTTATCACCTGACGTAAATCGTCATCCGAGGCACAAATATATTAGAAAGATGATTTTTTGTTTTATATTTTCATTTTTTATTAGGAAAGTTTTTTTTATTAAAAAAAAAAAATTTTCGATAATTTTCTTTATTTATTAATTTTGTCAGAAGCAACAAATAATTGTGGCGCTACTATATAGACAAAATCAAACGCGATACTGTAAGCAAATGACTAAAAGTGAGTAAAATATTTATAAAAATTTTTATAAAATTTTTAATGTTATTGGTAAGAAAGATAAAAGAAAATCCCCCCAAAAAAAGAGATTTTTTATTATTAATCTATTTGACCTTTTAAAAAAAATGATTGGCGGACAAGACATATCTCATAATTTTTATCAAAATTGAAGTTGTAGGAGATCTACAAATAGAAACTAGCAGAATATAATAAAATTATTATGAACAAAATAAATATATATTAATAAGTGAATAATAAAATCTGAAGGATCCTATAAAAATAAAATTTTTTTTTTAAAAAAAATGGTAAGCTTAGTTCGTTTGTAGATCTTAACCAAATATTCAACGTTAAAATTTTATCTTTATTTTTTATTTTTCATTTTTTACCATTTATTTCGTTTTTTAACAAAAAAAAAACATTATTTTTTTGGAAATAAGTCTTATTTTTACCAGAAAAAAAAAATTTTTTTTTATTTATTAGTCAAAGAATGATAAAAGATGATGAAGAAATAAAGAAATGTAATACTACTTATTTTTTCAAAATGGAGCCGTTAAAAATATACAATTAGAATAATTTTTATGATCTAAACTAACCTGAGTTTATACTACTTCATTGATTTCAGTTGATAAACTTTCATTAAAATTATCTTTAGTTAAAACATAACCAGTTAAGTCTAAAGAATATCCTCCCTCACTTCTATTATCAAACTTCAAATTTTTATAATCTGAACGTAGGACGCAAATACGTAAGTCTAAATTAATATCCTCTTCATTATCTGTTGAAAAATTATTATTTGATTCGTCATAAAATGGTTTGGTTACTTGAAATTTAATTGAATTATGTGACCATTTAACTAACTTAATAATATTATCAGGTTCATAATTGGTTGATGGACAATATGCATGAACAAAAATAGTGTATCCTTGAGATAAAGAAAAAGAAGGTTTGATGTAATAATTTGATTTGTCAGATTGTAATATAATAGATTCTTTAATACATTCAACTTGAAATTCTCGATTATTTGGACTAAAAACCAATAATTTTGAGGGTTTTTCAACAATCATCCATAGAATGCGACATTCTTTTATATTGACACTTGTTTCTTCTAATTTTTTTATCATTGCAAAAAATCCATTAATGTCATATGATCCAAAATTAATATAAATTCCTTCCAATCTTGAATTATTTTTTGATATAATAGATCCATATACTTCAAAATCTTCATCTTCTAATAATGATTCAATATTTATGCGTTTGTGATACTCAACTTCATTATTATCTAAATCACTCAAATCAGTAATTCCTGTCATCAATATTCTATAATTATCTTTTAACAAATCATCTATTTTCGTTTGCTGTTCCTCTTTAAGAATTTTGTAAAATGGTTCGATTTTATCAAATTCAATAATTTCCAAATTATTTGGATTTTGAATCCAATTAGGTAAATCATTATTTTCAATAATTCTTCCTTTTGGCGTTAAAAAATATGAAATATTTAATTTGTCTAAACGTGGTATTAACGATTCTGTTTTTATATCAATGGTCTCAGGTGCAATAGAAGTTGGTAATATATTTTTAATAGATCTTCCCAAAATAATTCTTTGTGGAAATAATTGACCGTATTCATTAAAAATATCTTGTAAAGATTTTAACGGTTTCATACTATTAAGTGCTTCTTCTATGGCATATTCAAGCTTTTGTGTAGGTTTTATATTGTCTTTATTTAGTAGAATTTCATATTGTTCACAATTGATTAGAACATGAGTACTATTCTCATCATTTTTACCATTATTACTTTTAATACCATTATCTTTGATAAATGGGAATGAGTTTAAATTATAAGGCGAATAAATATCATTGGAAATCAAGAAATTTTCTACTTTTGTTGAAGGTTTCATAATTTTCAAATAAGATGTATCACTTGGATTAATTTTGGGAATTTTGGTAAAAGTAATGGCAATTTTTTTACTAATCTTCATCTCATAATCTTTATCAATTATCAATCCTTGAAAAAGATGGAAATCTCTAATCCAACTCACTAGATTATTGTTAACTGCATCTCTAACCCACTCTTCTAAACTTATATTTTCTTTAAAATTAGAGATTTCATATTGATTCTCGTTAAAAAAGTCATCTACTGATGATACAATATTATTTTTTAACTGAGAAATGGGAATAAAATTATCATAAGAAATTATAAAAATGCTTTTCTCTCCCTCTTGATACAAATTATTCATCCATTTGACCAGCTTTTTATGAGTATTCAACTCTTCACCATCCAATGTTACTATTTTTGGTAAGAGGTTTAAGGTAAAAATATTATTGACCGGAATTTCTATAGAATGTTTAGCTGAATTATACGCACAGAATAAATAAAATTTTAAAACATCAATTTGTGCTTGAGTGGCTAAATTTAAATTTTTAATATATAATTTACTACCAATTAGAATATTTCTTGCGTAAAAGTGTCCGTACAACTTATATAAATTTTCATCATCTGTGCATTTTGAAAATGATTCCAATAAATCGCCTTTATAAATAATTTCAGCTATTGGAAAATTAATACACACATCGATTGTATTATCATGATTATCTTTGCCCATGAAAAAATTTTCTGAAGAAATAGAATCATTTATATTATTGTATATTATGGGTTGTCCATTGTATAACTTTATATTCAATTCACCATCTTTCATAAAAATAGCTTGTTTACTTGGCTGTATTTTATATCCATCAAACAATAAACCATGATTTAATTTCAATTGATGAATCATTTGTTGATCATTACTCATAGACTTTATAGATTTTATAACTATTTTTGTAGTAGGGAAACTGATTGTACCTTTTTTCAAATTTACTGCCCTTTTATATAATTTAAATGCTTCTTGCCTATCAATACTAGTCCCAATTCCATTGTAATAACAATATGCTAATTTAAATATTCCATCTGGATTTCCATTTACAGATGATTGCTCAAATGATCCAGAAGATTTTTTATAATTTTCATTATCATTATATCCTTGCTCAACTGATTTTTTATACCATTCAAATGCTTTAACTTCACTTTTTTTAACACCATTTCCATATTCATAACATATACCTAAGTTATATTGTGAAAATTTATTTCCATATTCTGCTGCTTTTTGGTACCAATAAATTGCCTTTTCTAAATCCTTTTCCGTACCTATACCATTTTTATAAAAATATCCTAATTGATTTTGTGCCTCATTATATTCTTGTTCAGCTGATTTTTTAAACCATTCAAATGCTTTAACTTCGTCTTTTTCAATTCCACTTCCATATTGATAAAACATCCCAAGATTAAATTGTGAAATTTTATTTCCATTTTCTGCTGCTTTTTGGTACCAATAAATTGCTTTCTCTAAATCCTTTCCCGTACCTATACCATTTTTATAAAAATATCCCAAATTATTTTGTGCATTACTATACCCTTGTCCTGCTGATTTTTTATACCATTCAAATGCTTTAGCTTCATCTTTTTTAACACCTTTTCCGTACTCATAACATATACCCAAGTTATATTGCGAATATTTATTTCCACTATCTGCTGCTTTTTTATACCAATAAATCGCTTTTTCTAAATCTTGTTCTGTGCCTATACCATTCTTATAAAAATATCCTATATTATTTTGTGCATGACTAAATTCCTTTTCAGCTGATTCTTTGTAAAATTTAAATGCTTTAACTTCATCTTTTTCAACGCCTTTTCCATTATCGTAATAATTGCCTAATTTATATAATGAAAATTTGTTTCCATTTTCTGCTGCCTTTTGATACCAGTAAATTGCTTTTTTTAAATTTTTTTCCGTACCAATCCCAACTTTATAAAAATATCCTAACTGATTTTGCGCATTACAATATTCTTGTTCTGCTGATTTTTTATACAACTTAAATGCTTTAACATTATTTTTTTCAACGCCTTTTCCTCTTTTATAATATCTACCCAAATTATATTGTGAAAATTTATTTCCATTTTCTGCCGCTTTTTGACACCAATAAATTGCTTTTTCCAGACTTTTTTTAGTACCTATTCCATTTTTATAAAGATATCCTAATTGGTTTTGTGCATCACTACATTCTTGTTCAGCTGATTTTTTATACCATTTATATGCTTTAGCTTCATTTTTCTCAACGACATTTCCATATTCATAACATACGCCCAAATTATATTGTGAAAATTTATTTCCATTTTCTGCTGCTTTTTGATACCAATGAATAGCCTTTTTTAAATCTTTTTCTATGCCAATACCATTCTGATAAAAATATCCCAACTTATTTTGTGCATCACTATATTCTTGTTCGGCTGATTTCTTATACCATTCAAACGCTTTAACTTCATTTTTTTCAATACCAATTCCATATTCATAACTTATACCTAAATTATATTGTGATATTTTATTTCCGCCTTCTGATGCTTTATTATACCAGTAAATCGCTTTTTCTAAATTCTTTTCTGTACCTATACCACTCTGATAAAAATATCCAAGTCCATTTTGTGCATCACTACATTCTTGTTCAGCTGATTTTTTATACCACTCAAATGCTTTAACTTCATCCTTTTCAACACCCTTTCCATATTGATAACATACACCTAAATTATATTGTGAAAATTTATTATTCCCTTCTGCTGCTTTTTGATACCAGTAAATTGCTTTTTCTAAATCTTTTTCCGTACCAATACCAGTTTCATATAGATATCCTAACTTATTTTGAGCTTTAATATATTCTTGTTCTGCTGATTTTTTATACCACATAAATGCTTGAGCTTCATCACCTTTTTCATATTCATAGCACAAACCTAAATTATACTGTGCAGTATTATTTCCATTATTTGCTGCCTTATGGTACCAATAAATTGCTTTTTCTAAATCTTTTTCTGTACCCATACCATTTTGATAAAAATATCCTAACTTATTTTGTGCATCATCATATTCTTGTTCAGCTGATTTTTTATACCAATTAAATGCTTTACCACTATTTTTTTCAATACCACTACCATATTCATAACATATGCCTAAATTATATTGTGAAATTTTGTTTCCATTTTCCGCCGCTTTTATATACCAAAATATTGCTCTTTCTAGACTTATTCGTGTACTTATACCATTTTTATAAAAATATCCTAATTGGTTTTGTGCATCACTATATTCTTGTTCAGCTGATTTTTTATACCATTCAAATGCTTTAACTTCATCTTTTTCGATTCCTTTTCCATATTGATAAAATACGCCCAAATTATATTGTGAGATTTTATTTCCATTTTCTGCTGCTTTGTGATACCAATAAATTGCTTTTTCTAAATTCTTTTCCGTACCTATACCATTTTCATAAAGATATCCTAACCCATTTTGTGCATCACTACATTCTTGTTTAGCTGATTTTTTATACCATTTAAACGCTTTAACCTCATCCTTTTCAATATATTGGTAATATCGACCTAAGTTATATTTTGAAATTTTATTTTTATTTTCTGCTGCTTTTTTATACCAGTAAATTGCTTTCTCTAAATCTTTTTCCGTACCAATACCATTTTCATAAAGATATCCTAATTTATTTTGTGCATCACTATATTCTTGTTCAGCTGATTTTTCAAACCACTTAAACGCTTTAACTTCATCTTTTTCAATTCCATTTCCATATTGATATAATGTACCTAAATTATATTGTGAAATTTTACTTCCATTATCTGCTGCCTTTTGATACCAATAGATCGCTTTTTTTAAATCTTTTACTGTACCTATACCACTTTCATAAAAATATGCTAATTCATTTTGTGCATCCCTATATTCTTGTTCAGCTGATTTTTTATACCATTCAAATGCTTTAAATTTACTCTTTTTAACGCCATTTCCATATTCATAGCATCTTCCTAGATAATATTGTGAAACTTTATCTCCATCTTCTGCAGTTTTTTGGTACAAATCCAAATCTTTTTTCGTATATCTACCATTTTCATCTATCTCATTTTTTGTATCATTATGATCAGAATTTTCATATTCTTTAACTACGTATTTTTCACCTAAATTATACTTCTCCTTGGCATTTGTCATAATTTATTTTTTTTATTTTTTTTTTTTAAAAAAAAAAAAAAAATTATCGTTATTGAAAACGAAAAAAAAGAAAACGACGTTAAATATTACAGTACATATGATGATTATTTTATTATACAAATTTAGAAATTTAAAAATAAACTATTTTCTTATTCATTATAATATTATCATTACAACGTACCACACTTGTACCACACAACAACATATCACAAATTTTATATTGTACAACATATTTACTTTTTACATGAATGAACTTAAAAAAAATAAAAATAGCTTTGTTCTTATGACATTATTTTTTTTTTACTTATAAAATATAGAATTGAATCAATACTTTTTTTGGTAAATCATTATAATTAAATTTTTTTTTTTTTTTAACATAATTTGAAACGAAATACTATGAATGAAAAGGACAAAGGATTAATATAATTAGTATTTTATTTTATTTTATTTTATTTTTATCAATTGTTTGATATAAATAAATCTCATTTAGACGCTTGAATGTATTTTCATATGCGCCCCTGCGCCCCTTGAATGTGTTGATCATTTGCGCCGAAAAAAAAAATGTTTCTGCTTTGAATAAATAAAAAAAAAGAAAAAATGCAAAAATCAAACATTTTGACAGCTTATTAACTGAGACTTACAGATCAGGTAAAAAAAATACATTCATTCTTTGAATTTTTTTTTTTTTTTTTTAAAAAAAAAAGTGATTATTTTTTTTTGTAAATTTTCTGCGCCACAACAATCAGCTGCGCCATATCCTACCATACATTTTAAGGGGGTGCTATTATATGTGCAGTGACGTAAATGTTTACGTAGAATTTAATTTTTCTCCTCAAAAAAGAATTTCGAATAAATTTATTTCTTCTTAATTAGATATAATGAGAAAAGAATTAAAAATGAAATAAGGGTGTTTTTTTTATAATTAGAATTATTATACATTTTATACCTTTTTTTATCTTTGTAACTTTGTAAAAAAAATTTTATCCATAATTGCTATAAAAAATTCCGTGAATATGTGCGGAAAAGGAACTAAAAACAAAATCTATAAACAATTTGGATAATTCTCATGTTTTGAGATTATAAATTCCGTAAATATGATAAATTTACGGGAATAACAATGCAAAAAGATGATCTTTTCCTTTGAAATCGTTGCTTATATTTTTTTATTGTTTGTAAAAATCCTTATCAGTTATTATTTAAGATTTCCTTTTATTTAACAATTCTTAAATCTTATTTTTACGAGAAATATTTAATGTAATAGAATAATTTGATGGTTAACTAGTAATAATTAAAATGATGATAATGTTTTGTAACTGAATTAAAATAAAGAGTTTACTGTGAACATCTAATAATAAAGTTTGCATAGTGCACATTTTTGGGTCCTCCGAAGAAACTCAGGCACGTGATCATTTTTCTGAAAAATTTGTTATAGGGAATATAAAATGATTTGATCGATGCTATAAAGTCAAAAAAAAAAAAAAAAAAAAAAAAAAAAAAAAAAAGATTTAAAAGAATATGGTCAATTCATTCCAACCGAAATTATTGGTTTACTTTAATGATATTAAGAATTCATCAAAAAATTCTACAGATATCTTAAAGGACGCTTCCGAAAATATCAATATAGAATCAAATTTTGAAAAAATTCCTTGTATTAATTATATAAGATTACTTGAAGAAAAGCATGCTGTAACTTGTAAGATTATCAAATTGTGAATGTATTGAATTCATCCTACAATTCTTATTTGAAGATTTACGCAAACAAGCCTTTAAGTTTACAGTATTATCCATTATATTATTACTAGAATTGTGATTATTATTCGAATGAATCTGAAAGGCATAAAAATCTAATACTCTACAAAATTTTTAGAAATCATTCATGATGAAGAATCTGATTATGCTAACTTTGGATACTCGATCACATTAGGATGAGCCGTATCGCAACTGGGTTATAATTAATACATAACTTTTTACTTTAAAATACGACATATTGTAACTGGTAAATGCGCCATAACTGTATATTTACCGTAAATAGACACCATAACTTGTGTATATCAGATATGTAATATTTATTAAATTTTAAATTTGTCTTAAAAACATTTATTATAAATCATAAAATAAAGTATGTAAATATCATATTTTGATGTTATTCTAATTATTTATTCTTCCTCTCCTTCATTACTATTAAAATTATTGTTCCATGAAATTTATAATCAAAGAAGTTATACAAAATAAGTATGGAAACTTCAAATAGTCTAAATAGATAGCATAAAATAGTCTAATAGTACATGGTTTAACAGTATAAATTTTGATAATAAATTCGGAGAGATTTAAAAAATTTATACTCTACTGCATCATTGGTCATAGTAAGGTTACGGCATTAATAACATTAGATGTATAGTATTTGATTAAGCTATATTGGGAGATTTGGCATATAAATTCCTATTATTATATAGTAGTTTTTTATAAGAAACTTTATAAAATTTTATCAATTTATCAATAAAGGATTTTATTATTTTTATATGGGAAGTTGCGTAGTTAACTTGAAATTCTCATCAGCAATGACGTGATTCAAATAAAATCAATGAACAATCAACAGTGAATTGATCTATTTACCTATATTTTCGTGTATTTTATTTCTTTATTAATTAATAAATTAATAAACGATATTATTCAATAAACTTCCCGTTTTGTTAGACGTTTACTTGATTAAAAATTATTAAAAGGCATACGAATGAAAAGAACAATTTTATTCCAGATAAAATTTCATTACGTGAAAATTTGTTATTATTCTATAAGATTTGTCATTATAGATCCTTATCTTATTAACTTATTGTTATTAAAAAGGAATATATTATTCTATATATGTATTATATTCTCTGCATATTTAGTAACTAGTAATAAACGAAACTTCGAAAAAAAAAGAAAAAATAAAATTGCGTTTGTAATATAATACTTATTTATATGGAATGAGTACTTAATTAATTTTTTGAACGAAAACCTTAAAACTTCTGCATAGATAAAGTAATAAAATGTTAAGTTTGAGTTTGTGATTTCGAAAACGAATAAATGATTGATTTTTTAATTGTAACGAGATTTTCGGAAAATCTCGGAAATCGGAGTTGAGTATCGAAATATACTACTTAACGCATGAGGATAATCAATCAATCAACCATAATGGGCGACTGAAATAAATAGCTTTTGAGTGATTTGAGAAAGCGTTGAAATTAGAATTTTCCAAATTCGAGAATTTTATTTCTTCAGCAGCGTCAAATTGATTTGATAAATCAGATGGATCAGGGTTATCACAAATTGCTATGACCCAATTTCCAAAACATTCGTTAAGCTGTGACGCTGTTGGTCTATTGGATAGATTCGCATCTAGACATTGCATCATTAAACTGAAGAAAACTGGCGGAGTTCCATCTACGACGCTCGGTCTTAATCCTAAGCAGATTTCCTGAATTAGTTGTTTATTATGAGGTCTATCACAATAAGGATGCACACCAGCTGATAACATCCGCATGACCATTCCAAAGCTATAGATATCGGATTCTTTAGTTGACGTATTTCCATTAAAAATCTCTGGTGCAACAAAAGGAATTACACCGTAAATTTGTTTTGGAGATAATTGTTTATCAACAGGTCCATGTAATCCAGTATCCGTTATCATAGTTTCAATCGAGTTCACATCACTTTCGACTAATATATTCCCACCGTGTAAATGTCCATGAACAAGACCATGTTCGTGAATATAACTAAGGCCTGTGGATTTTGACCATAACATATCTACAATATCTCTCCAATAAAGTACACCCAAGGTTTCTTTAAGATACGAGTATAAACTCCCGTTTTTGTAATATCTCATAACAAGCATGTAACATGATGTTGGATCTTTGGTTATACCAAAACAATTTGCAAGTGCTCTACTTTTCAGGCATTTATGGTATCTATATAACTTTTAAATTAATTAATAATTAGTAAATAAGTATTAAAACAAATTAGAAGATATTATAATTTGAATTCTTGAATTTATATCCGATCAAAACCATTCGTGATTTATTTAAGAAATGTTCAATCATTATCTCGTTAACGGCTTTATAATAAAGTATGTTTAGAATTTTATTCAGTTTACAATTCATAAATCTTTGCTATTAATTGAGGTAATAATAATTCAGGAATCAAACATCCTCTCAAGCTTTAAAGAGTTCGATCCGGATAATCTGAATTCGGGTTACTAATTTAGCCAGCACTATATTTGGCCTAAATTAATGATAGTATTACGTATTGCGTTCGCAGATACGGATTTACTATCTGCGGATTGTAACACAAATTAACGATATTTGGGCTACTTTTATCATATTCGATAAAATTTAAAATTTTATTTGAAACGAGTAGACTCAAACATACTTAAGTAAACCAAATCAAGTATTTATTCGACAGGATTCACGAGAGTCAAAGTGCGGGCCAAAAAAACACATTACCTGGTTATTCAAAAAATTTAGACATAATAATAATTTATGAAAAAACAGTTTTACAATATTTTTTATTAAAATATTAAAAAAAAATCTTGCAAAACATTTTTTTAATATATGATTTGATCGATTTATAAAAATTTTTTAACAAGGCATCTATGAAATAATTTAGAGTGATTGACTCCAACTCGTGTCCACACTTTATTAATTTTACTTATCGCCAATTTTATTAAGATCCGATTCGCATATGATCTACAGAAAATTACTATATATATCCAGGGAAAAACAATAGTTAAATTAATAAGATTTGCATATCGACATATATTATAAAAACGGCAAATAATAATATTGTAGCACCAATGAACATGTGATAAGGCGTAAATTCCAAGAATAATATCGAAAAAAAATATTTTATATATACCAACTCGTAAAAAACGCTAAAATCTGAAGCCAACCATGTCTCAAACGTATGTTACCC
>QZLH01000546.1:0-15476 GCA_003833135.1 Oehlia diaphana
GCGTTGTTGTGATATCTCAGCTTCTGGTAAGTCATGAATAAGAAATGTTTTTGTAGCTCCTAGACGCTCTAGAGAACATAAAATTTTCGCAATAGGATGACGAACCAATGTACGGATGTGTGCTTGTAAAGCAATAGAAAACGAAGAATACGGATATAACAATTTTTTGTTGGATGCCACATGGTATTGCCAATCTTGTTTGGCTTTTATTTTCAACCATTCTTGCGTTCTTATCTTTAAACAATTTACGAAGTTTGGATGTTCAAGAATCTTCCTATTTAAGTATCTAATTAAATATAAAAAGTTAAATAATTAAGACTTCATTATATCCGAACAAATTCACTTTTTTTTTTACTAAGATAGCAGCAATACTTACTTCACATGATTAACTGATTTAACATTGTTTGGATACTTCATGCATAGTAAACACCATAACGTTTCTTGTTTCAATATATCTTCGAAGGGATAAGTTGTTTCAATTAAATCACATAAGTTGCCTTCCAATAAAACAGATAAAGGTTTTTCTTGTTTCGCTAATGTTTCGATGGTAATTTGTTTCCATCCGCACATAAAGTTAAACGACATTAAGTTTGCACTTGTTTCTCGGCGGAGATGAAGAATAATGCAAGCATGTTTATTTTTAATAGCATTATTTTCTTGTACTTCCCGTAAATATTCGTCCCGGGATTGTTCGATAATAAACTTGGCTAATTTGATACATTCTGAATTTACAGTAGTGGTATCACATTGTAATATTAATAATTCGTAATCTGACCCGAGCCAAAATTTTTTCATTTGTTTTTGAAATTGATTCTCGGTTTTGAAAGTTGAAAGTTTCAAAACAAAACATTTTGTAATTACATTCTTTAAACAAGCTTTGATATTTGTGTTGATGTTTGAAAACGTGTTAACTATGATTAAATGTCCATCTGGATTAGTATTAGCATTTTGCTCATGTAATAAATCTTGGAAATAATCTGCTATATCATTATGATGTTGAACTTGGAAATAAATATGTTTATAATGTTGAATTTCTTCAAACTCTAAAGGAGATTTATCAATTCGAACCATGCCATCTGATGTAGCAATTGCGATTAAACTTTCCTTACAGATTTCTAACAATTCACTTTCTCCTATATTTGGATGTTTGTTTATAGTATCAATAACTAAACTTTGCAATGTTTCTTCTTCGCAGAAGCCAATAAATAAATCTTTTTGAGTAAATCTATCTCTATTTGTTCCTGTTACTGTTGACATTTGCTTTGTCCACTCCATTAGCTGCATTACTAATTCTTTTTGTTGTCTACTAAGAATATCGTCTAATGTCATCACTTGTTTCTCAAATCTATTTAAAAGTGGTGGATCAGCATCCTTTAATTTCTTTTCATCAAGAACCAGGATACATCTGAAATCAGGATGAACGTATCTATATGATAAAAAGCGGTTTAGTTATACGCATTATATATATATATATATATATATCTCAAAGATAAACGCATCTATTTATAATTATAACTTACAACATAGGATTTGCATAAGCTCCTAAAGCAACTCTTGTAAAATATTTAGGGTCATCAGAGCTCCCCATTGTAATATAATTTTGATTCCACAAGTCGTAAAGACTCCCTATCAGGTGAATAAGAAAAATTTATATTCATTATAAATATATATCATCATAATAATTATTAAAATACCCCATAACGAATGAAATATAGAAAATTTACCATAGATAATCTCTAAATCAGTTAATATCAGAGGTTGACCGGCTTCAACACACATCTATAAAAATGGAAATATAAATTAATAGATAATTTAATAAACAAATTTTTAAATAAAGGAAATAAAAAAAGTAAAATTTACTTACCATTATCCTACTCAATATATTATAAGAATAATCATCACGATCTTCCGGAAATTGTGATCCCAATATTACAACTGGATTAAAATTCATTTCACGTAATTGATATGTTAAAATATTTACAATAGAATCACTTTTTCCTATGACCATTAAATGCCGAGAACCTTCGCTTGTAAGATTGTCATTAATTAGAATACTGGTGGGTATTTGTTCGTATGTCCAACTTTTGTGTTCATTAAAGTTTTTAATAACAGGCTCGAAATATTTCAAACATGTTTCAGTATGTTTTTTGATACCACCAAAATTTCTTGCTAATGCTAAATGAATATTTTTAGGAGTCATTTCTTTATCTGAAAGACTTTTCACAAGAGAATAATAATCACGAAGTCCATGAAAATTTGGGAATTCATTTTGTCCTTCTACTTCATAATCAGAATATGCCACTGCAAGAGGCCTAAGTGAAGCTTTATAATTTTTGATTTCAGAAGATGGAAGTTCTAAGTTATTCTTATCTAGTAAACGAACGGCGGTCTCAATTAGGTCATCCAAATCAAATTTTGGTCTCTGAACTAGTAATGCTCTACTACTTTTACTATTATCCAATCTCCAATTTGAAATTCCTACTACAGACACAGTAGGTCCATCAGCCGGATAACTTGGCTCCAACAATGAGTGAAGAACTTTAAGAGGGTTAAAAGGACTGGTTTCAGCCAATCCAACTTCATCAAGTAAAACAACACTGATAACTGGAAACTCTTTAGAACTAGTCTCTTGATAAGCTTTAGCCTTTTGAAAGACTTTTTCGATACCATCAGATGTAGATGAAGAAGAACCTTGATGAGGAATAAAAAATACCTGCAAAATAACATAATCAATCAATAAATAATTCATTAATGTAAATACAATACTTAAATTATATACCTGAGGTAATGTTCTAAAATATTCATCGTTTGAGTCGGAACCTCTAAGATTTTGATGCACAAGTCTGATTGCTAATGATTTCGAAGAACTATATTTTTATAAAGAAACATAATTAATATGAAATTTTGTTTATTAAAAGAAGTAACAAAAAATGAAGCATTTACAAACCCTGGACTTCCCACAATAAACAGTGGTATGCGATTTAAAATACAAACTATAATAACCAATACATTTTCCAACAATGCTTCATTGAATGCAGTATTTGGTGGACAAGTCATTCTTTTTATATAGTCCATTTGTTCTTCCCTTATGACTTCATTAAATAATTGTTCTCTTATAATAAACTTTTCACGAAGAAATATTTTACACATTTCTTCACGGTATTTTTTTCTCAGTTCACGATCATATAATCGAGACTGGTAACACAAACCTAATGCTAATATATAAGATCGAATATCTAGGGTTGGATAATTATTATGAGATTTCTTGTTATCCTTTTGATTTATTGGACGGTTTTGAAGACTATTATGGAAAAATTTGACCAATTTAATTGCTCTTTTAACGTCACGTAAACTAACACTATATGATTCTTCAACATTACGAATAAATTCTTGTGAAGCAAATAATAAATCAGCAAGTATTGGTTTTCCTAAAGTATCTAATTGGTCATTTACCATTATTTGAATATAAATCTTTTCATCATTCGGTTGAAGTCTACCATAATCCCATACATAATCTAAGATCTGATCAGGAAGAGGCTTAACTTCATAAACGAGACGACTTTGTTCTTCGAACCTGATATTTTTTGCTTTTATTCCAACATTACTAATACTCTTTTTTCTAAGACGATATGGATTACAAGCAGCAAAAAGTCGTATATTTGGATGAATTAGGTTGCCATCAAGCATTCGATGAGCGATAAGATCTGCCAACAATCCGATATGGTTACAAGTGTTTATTTCATCAAAAAATAACCATATCTCTTTATTTCGTGCTTTTTTATCAGATTCTTTCATGAAATCCTTAATGTTTTGTTTAGTAATACCAGCATGAAGGTTAAGTGCTCTAAATTCTACTTCTACAACTCCAGCCAAGAATCCAATTAAACTTGTCTATAAATGGATATACGGAAAATAAGAAAAAAATAATATAAAAAATCAACAAAAGTTTATTATGAAAATTTTTACCTTGCCACATCCTGCCTCTCCACATACAACTACAGGAATATTTGCTCTTGTTCTCAATAACATTAATGCCATTTTCAATAAATTATCAACTGATAAAGCATATTTTGGATAATCAATATGGTGCATTGTTTTCCGTGCTAGACATTCTAACGTAGACAATAATTGCTCAGAAGACATGGTGCAGTAATCTAATAGTTTCCATTCTTCTTCAGTTTCAATATGTTGACTTTTTAGCAAATTTTGAACATTATTTGGAACTTTCGCTTTGTCACGATATAAAGAACAGATTGAATCTGGAGTTTGGGACATGAAAAATACTAATAGGTGATTAGAATCATCCCATTGTGCAATATTTTTTAATTGTTCTATTTCGACTTCATCCGCAATTTCTTGTAATTGCGCAGATCTTGTTTGGATTGATTTTGTAGCAAAATCCTTTGAACCATCAAATAACGTGTTAAATAATGTTGATCGAACATTATTACTTTTAATCATAAGGTTTAAATTATGAACTTCGAAAAAAGAACTTGATGATAATCTAATTAATTGATCTGCAAGGACATTTATAAAAATATCCAAAAAGCGAAAGGATGAAATTCCGGCATCAATTCTTTTAAAAAAGTATTTATCCAAAAGTTGTTGACATAATTTATGGCTAAGTGGTATTCTAATAATGCCATCATCATTATCGGTAGACGATTCTGATCTGAAAAAAATATCTCTTCTATCGAGATCCTCTCGTTCATAAAGGTGTAAATAATTACAAACAATTTGAATTGGACTATGTATTTCTTGGGATACTATCAATCTATCAGTGTTCCACATAAAATGCGCCCTCTCCAAATAATTAATAAATGGAAAAGATTTAAGCAAACGTTGATCAAAACTAGAAGCTACTTCAATGAAAACATAAGAATCTATAAGACTTGCGATATCTGAATTATTCGAAACAATT
Source organism: Oehlia diaphana (assembly GCA_003833135.1). Lineage (NCBI taxonomy): Eukaryota > Fungi > Glomeromycota > Glomeromycetes > Glomerales > Glomeraceae > Oehlia > Oehlia diaphana. The sequence continues at coordinate 4,922 of QZLH01000546.1, forward strand.
CCCAAAGTTAATAATTGAAATAAAAATATATTGACTTCTCTAGGATTATCAGCAGATATTATGTTAATATGTAAACTATTAACATTTCGAATATGAAAATCTTTAAGCTGCTTAAGAAGTGAATTATAATTTGCACCATCACTGATGAGAAAGCTTTTAGGAACCAAGCGCTTACTATGACTTTCTTGCTTAATCCATTCCGTTTTTCCTTGTCCCGATAATTCTGAAGTAACACATACAACTCTTGGGCATAATTCATGATAAATTGCTTTCATCGCTGCGTCACTGAGTCCTATAGTAGGATGAACATGTTCAGAAAATTGATCCAAAATGTGGTGATTCATGCCAGTTTCAGAACAACATATCAATGCTAAATAGTACTCTTTTACTTTTGTCATGTAAGTTCTAATATTGTTCACTAAATCATACTGTAATTCGAAATCTAATAATTCTAAATTTGCAATGCAGAATAAGTAATTTTTATATCCATTTTTTGACGCGAAAAAACATCGTTTGATAAAAATTGAGAGTTCTTCTTCTGTGGTTGATGGTGTACATATCAATAATTGCCAAGGTTCAGGGTAAGACCCATGATTAGCATAAAATGACATTATAATATTAGGAACTCTAGACTTATCGCCACAAGCCGCGACAAATAATCCTCCACATTCCACTACGTCCGAAACCACACGTTCTCCAGAACCTTTTATTGAGCGCGGAATTTTTGGAAGCTTTTCAAATATATATTTTAATTTATCACCAATTTCTTTTAAAATTTGATAATAATCGTCCCTTTTATAACTAAATCCTTGACTTTTTTGTAACCTTGCTTTTCGATTAACAAATGATACGAGCGTTTGGCAAATCTCTGATATATGAGGTTGTTTTTCTTTCGTGTAGAAATCATAAAATGCTAATATGTGTTTTGCTGGATAAAAAGTTAAATAGTAACAATTTTCTTGCGCCCTGTCTACAATATTTTCCCTATGAAAAGATATAATTAATATTAAAATTATTTAAATAATAATATCTATTAATAAAAAAGCTAACGTAAATGAAAAAATATTTACCAAAGTTCCAATTCCTTTTTTAGTTTTTCTGATATCAGCCTTAATCTATTTGTGCCTTTGGCTGATTCATTATATTTTCGATATCCAAAATGTCCTAATTGAGTCAATTTGTTCATTATATTAACTATATTTTGGGCAATATCAAATTGAGATACAAAGTCTTCCATTATACTTTTGGTATTATCAATTTGCCCGTTTGAATCATAGGAACCACCAGGCTTTGATATTAAAAGTGCTCTGCCTCGTAAATCCTGCAACGCATTTATATCGTAATTACTGTCCGACTTAGAGGATTTAGAGTAATATTTCAATGTCAAAAAACATTCATCTTCTTTTTCCTCTTTAATGAAATAATATGTACCGATATTTACAGCATTTTGAATCTTTTCTTTTGTAACTTCACCTCTATTTGATATGGTTTTATACATATTTTGCAATGCCATACTATTGCTATTACATAATGTTAATTTACTCGCTAATGAAGGATTTTTATCAACAACTTCATTTAAATCCTTCAAAAATCTATCCAAAGTTAGATTTGTTTTATTCATCAACGGAAGTAAGCATTGTTTAACTTGAATAAGTGAAGAAACTGTATCTTCTTGAATCAGCCTTGTATCTGAGTGCTCGTCTACTCCATTAATTAAATTTTTCATGTCATGCTCTGCTATAGTTCTTAGGAATTTAATAAATTCATCAGATAAAGATAATTCCTTGATAAGTGCCCAACTGTTACTGTTAAATCCGGAAAATCTATCATCAAAAGTTCCAAATGACTCACTTAATCTATCCAAGATTAAATTATCATTGAGATCTGCAAATCCAGTTTCAAGCCAGTCATTTTTAATGCGTACTACTTTGAAAATAATTAGAACCATTTGTAAAAATTTTAAACGTTCCTTCCATTCGTTAATTTCGGAAAGATATCTTATTGTTTTAATGAATTTTGGATCTGCTGTATCAATATTACGGCCATATCGTAGCATTAATTTAAGTTCATCGTCGAAATTACGGACCTTATACCAGAATGATGTTGCTTTAGAATATTCAAGATTTCTCCATCCTTCATACTGTTTACATATAGTTTTATATTCCATAAACACTTTTCCAATTAACGTCTTTGCTATAAATTCAACTTTTATATCTTTCAGGTCACTGATTTGTTTATTGAAAATATTATGAAACGTTTGAGATTTGTTAAATTTATTTGTATCCTCTGCTATAGGTATAATATCTTTATGAATACCCCAATAATCTGATGAATCTGATGATACGACCTCTTCTAATGAAGTCTTATCCAAATTATTGCTTAGTTCTTTTAACTTATCGAAATATTTTTCCACATTATTGGCTTTTTGACAAAATGTTGAATAAAAATCATTAAGTTTACTCAATCTTTGTTCATAGTCACGACATTGTTTACGAACCTTTGCTAATTTCTCTTTATTAATTATTTCTTTACTTGATCCCGCAGAATTTAAATAATAATGAAGGAAATTATCATCTTTTTCAATTAGATCTTGAAGAAGGCGAAGATCAATAGAACCATCATTTATCATGGTGACCAACTTGATAATGGCAGTTTTAGCTTCTCGTACATGTGGGTGGGAATGAAAATTTTCAACATTTCCAGTTGCTCTCAAAATGACATTCCAAAAATTAGCAGACTCAAATAAAGATAAGTGAAGCCGTGTGGAAAATTCTTCAAAATCAATATGTGAAGATCTATCTTTCAAACGTGTCATTATGTGACTTAGAATTTCTTCACAAAGTCTAAATAAAAAATATTAAAATTATTTAAAACGCTTTTTTTTAAAAAAAGTAATAATAATAATAAATAAACCTTACTTATTTGGAATATTTAAATCGTTATTAGCACAACCGCAAATAACCCGCATTTTCTTTAATAAAAATTCATCATGGCTTTGTACACTTGAATTAATTTTTTCTTTAATAATCCTTTTAAATACAAGTACTGCTCTTGGATCCATATTTGCAACTTTAATTGCAGCACTAAAAATTAAACCTTCTGAAGATTTTCTAATACGATCGTACGTTATATCCATCAATTCATTCATGATAGATTCTTCGTTAATTATCGAGACATCTGATAAGTGCCTAAAGACCGCAGTTACGTATGTTTCTTCATTGGAAGCTGAATTAGATGACATAGATGACATCCGATCCATAAGTCTTTTATACCATCGAATGCATATTTGAGAAATTTTATCATCCTTAGTATCTTTGAACTTATCGATCCAATTTTTTAATAATAATGGAAACTTGTTTAATAGTATGTATTCTACAAAATTTGACATGGTTTCTAATACAGTAAGATAATCAGCTTTTGTCCAACGTAAACGTGAAGAATTTACAAGAATAAAAATAGCTTCAGCACGAGGTTTTCCCCATAAAGAAAGTTGTCCATTAATTAATAATTGAATGGTCTTTTTTCTATATGGCTGAGTGACCATATCTTTAATATTTTCAGGAAGTTCGTTAAAATTTTTGTTTAGTTCGACAGAGTCGTATTTAGATATAAATCTTTCAACCCTTGCTACTAAATATGGTTTAAGTTGATTGTCAACTATCACTGAATGAATAATTGATTCCCAAACTTCTGATAACGTTTTCATGTTGCAATGATTAATCAACCACTAAATTAATCATATTTTTAAAAAAAATTAGTTAATTTAAACATAAAAAAAAAAGAAAAAGAGGCGTGTAAGAAAATATACCTTGGCAACTTTCACATAGACATCTTCGTCACCTATTGCATCAATATATGGGATAATACTATCCAACTTTTCAAAAAATTTCTCGGTATAATTAACATCGTAATAGAAAGATATGGAGTCAATAAAATTATATTTAGGGTCAATACGGTGAGCCAGTTGAAAAATAATAAGCCATTCAAAGGACCTACGATCAATATCGCAACGAATTAAAAGCTCAATTCCTTTTGATACAATACGCAAATCTTCTGAAGAAAATGTGTCAGATCGGATTTCTCCAATAACTTCAAATAAAAAACCAGGGTGAAAATTTCTTGGTAATTCGAATCTTCCAATAAAATTATAATTATAACTACAATGTCCTAAGAGGAAGCATAAAAAAAGCCGTTTATGAACTGATTCTTCTTGTTTATGTCGTTCAATAAATTCAAATCTCGTTACAGATCTCGTTAATTCGCGATTCTTTTTTAGAATGTAATCATATTCTAATATTGCATCTTTGAAGTTATTCGAATTTACAGAATTATAAATGATTTCCAAGAACATGTAATCATTATAGATTCGTTCATTTGGTATTCGTTTATGCTTATTGCTCATCATCCAAATATCGAATTGATTTTTATACATTTCTAGTACGCGGTTGTCTTTTTCATCACTTCCTTCATAAATGAGGGGTGATATATCTTTATTTTTTCTATTTCCACTTTTTATAGCATACTTATATTGAATAACATCATTATGAAACCTTTCAATCGGAATTTTAATAGGTTCTGAATACCAATACGTAGTATAACTTTGAAAATTCCGTTTAAGTTGACGAAGTTTAACTTTAGGTTCAGTCCATTCACCAAACTCTGGTATACTACCGATCATAATAGGTTCTCCCATTCCAGAAATTTGATGAGGCAAATGCACATGAAAATGCATCTTAATGTGTTTATCATCTGGTTCTTCTTCTTCAGTTCGTCTTAAATTCTTGGCTATATTTTTTATATTTTTTGCTTTATTATATAAAGACGAAAATCCTCCAGTAAATAAACCGCGTTGAGATTGATCCTGAGTGGTCGATGTACTTTCTTCATTATTTTGTGACGTGGAAGCGCGTTGCCCAGTTGAATTTTCCATAAAACTGTTTGTTGTATTTTCAACTTGTTGTTTCCACAATTGATTATTATTTTCAGTATGCTCGTATAAATCAACTCTAGTGGATCCTTCATTGGTACTTTTTCTTTTATCATTATTATTTTGAATTTCAGGATCGTTATAAGATTGATTAACATTATCATTCTTATAATTGGAACCATTTTTTGAAGTTTGGTTATATGGCGCAGTAAATCTCACGTTTTTATCGTCACCATCATTGATATTTTCGAGTGGATTATAATTAACCTTTGTTTTGGATTTTTCTTGTTTATCTTTACCTTTCTTATCATCATCATTTTGATTATTCATTGTAATTGTTTTAAAAAAGAAAAAAGCAAAATAATAATAATATATAATATATAATATATATATATAAAAAAAATTTTTTTTTTTTATTTATTTTAAAAAAATTTCAAAAATTTAAAAGGATAGGTCAGTTTATTGTATTCGTTTAACTCGTTTAACCTACCCAAAGAAAAATTTTTGAAAGGGAAAAAACAAAAAAAGAAAAAAAAAAAGGAATTTTTTTTTTTCCTTATCTTTTCTGGGGCATGTTTTTGTATATATATATATAGATATATATATATATATTATATACAGGAAAAACACGTTTTTTTTTAATGGTCACATGAATATAACTTTATACTTCAATTATTTCAATTATGGTTTTATACGCGGCCCTTCGAAATTTAAAAAAGGAAATTACAATATTACAACTAAATGAACCAACCATTATTATTTTAATCAAAAATGCCAATTTGCAATGAAATCTTAATCTCATTTTTTTTTCAAATTCCGGAAGGCGCGCATGAGTTAATGATTATTAGTAAGACCGTGATTGTTTCTTAAAATGGTATTATTGAACTTAATTGAACTTTCAAAATTTCAAAATTTGGAATATTTTGTAACATAAATATTTTCGCCATACTAGTGTTACTAACTATATAAAAACAGCATATATTTGAATATCTGATAAGTTGAGTGAGTGAAAAAAAAAAATGATATACCGTAGTAAATTGATTTCTGTACGTATTATACGTTTGTACGTGGGAATAAAGATTTTAATTTTACCCTTTTTATTCAATGTTTTCACGTGCATACAATGTGACTTCAAAAATTTTTTATGAAATTTTTTTAATAAATGAAAAAATATGTAATTTACTTAATAATAATGAATAATACTTTAAAATAATTGAAATAATTGTATAAATGAAGAATGCTTTGAATTTATTCAAATCCATTTCTAACATTTTCATAGATACTATCAGGAAATGAACAATGATTTGGAGTTTGATCAATTGCATCTTTTCCACCTAATCCATGATATGCAGCAGATAACAATGAACGTTCATGAGAAGTAGGGAAATCTCCACTTAATTCCCAAAACATTACACCACGTAAATTGTTATGTTTAACATAATCAGTTTTATGAATAATAACTTGTGGATTATCATAGGTAACAAATTCTCTGTCAGATGCCGAATAACTATAACTAGCAACCGCCTTTTCATCAAAATGTTCAGTAGCATTTTGACGAGGTAATTTCTTATAATCATAAACACCTTGTTCCCAAGTTCCTTCACCAACTCCATCATATGAAGAACCAAAACCATTAGTATTTTGAAATGCTCGACCATACATTGGCATACCAATAACTATCTTATCTTCATCTACGCCTTTGTTGATATAATAATCAACAGCTTTATGAGTTGATAAGTCACTTCCATATAAATTTGATTGATGACTTGCCTTACTTGACCAAGATCCACTAAAATCATAGGCCATAAGATAAAAAAGATCAAGATATTTATTCATATCTTTCAATTTCATTTTCTTATATTGTTCTTCTCCGCATGGCAATGCAGCGGTCAAAAGTAATTTATGTGAATGATTTTGTGATTTAGAATATTCATCCAACGCCTCTCTAAGCTCCTTTAACAATTTGACATAATTCTTAGCATCTCCTTCATTTTGAGGATATTCCCAATCAACTATTAAAATAAAATAAAATAAAAGAGTTAAAACGATAATAATTAAATTATATAAATAATAATAATAATTTATTAAAAAATGAAACTTACTATCTAAACCATCTAAACCCAAATCTTTAAGTAATTTAATAGAGGAAGTAACAAATTTCTTTCTTGAATCAGATTTAGAAGCAACTGATGGGAAATTAGTTGACCATGACCATCCTCCAATTGATAAACTAACCTTGAAATGTTTTTTTTTCTTTTTTAATAAACCTAATTGTTTAAAGTTTCCATAAAGATTTTTTTTTTCATCATTCCAAGAGTCACCTTCAAAATGTTTATCAGTATCAGCCCAAGAATCCCCTAAAAATACTTCCCCATCCGGTTTGATATTTGCAAAGGCATATAATATATGAGTTACTTTATCTGAATCTATATCAATAACATTATATGCTCGAGCATAAATACTCCATGACGCAAAATAAGCAGCAATAACTTTTCCACTTTCACTCATTGGAGGCTTTGGTTCTTTAACAGGTGTTGTCACTGGAGTTGATGTTGGTGATAGTGTAGATGATATAGATGATATTGAAGTTGTTTGTACGGCAGTAGGTATTGCTAAAGTAGTTTTTTCTATAGGAAATTGATCTGTTTGATCAATATTATTTGCAGTATCTTCCAAATACACAATTGAAGGGATTATGTTCCAAACAGATATAAATACTACAAAAAATAAAATGATAATTAAAGCTTTTAATTGTGAACCACGTTTGTTTTGAGGTTCAGAACTTTCAGAAGTATTGAGTGGTTCGTATTTCGCCATTATAGAAATTACCTTTTGAAAGTAGTATTTCTTAACGATACCAAAAAAACTGGGCTCACAATTAATTAATTAATACATAATAATTGATTTGCGTTGTACATTGAAATCGTTTCACGTAAATCGATCGTCAAATTTACGTTTTGAAATTTAACTTTATTAAATACGCAGATCAAATTTATCAAATAAACAATTGTTTACATTTCCTTTAATTAGTTTTCCCGGAAACGAGGAAAAAAATATATATAGATATTATTATACATATTTAGTTATAAATTACTAAATGTTATTTTTAATAGAGCAACAAACCATGAAAATGAAATAATTAGGCACACCCATTTCTCATTGCCGTTCCTACGTGCGCCTTTCTTGCATCTTGTCCAAAAGATAAACTTTTTTTGGTCTCGTTGGTCGAATCAGTAGAAGGTGATACGTTAACTAGCATACACACTTTTGCGGTACCGCCTTAATAAATGAATAAATATATATATATGTATATATAAAGGATTAATACTTGAAAAATCAATGAGATCAATAGAATACAATAATACTTTACCAAGTGAATATTTTAACAAACTTGTTAACACCGAGTCACGATAATTAACGTGGTTCGATTTGTCCTTAATTTGTTGAATCACATATCTAAGGTAGAAAAGAGATTTGTTTATACTCTGTGCCTCAGTCATTTGATCGCCTACAGAGCCAGATTTATCAATATTTTCAGATCCTGCTAGATCGACTAGGCTAAGAGAACCTCGACTGCTCATTTTTTCAAGTGGATTTTCTCCTTCTAAGTGAAGGATAAATACACCATGACTTCTTGAAGAAACAGAATTAGAATTAGTTGATGACTTAGATCTACGATTCGAGGCTTTGCCTATTAATATTTCCATATCTTTCTTTTTACTGATTTTGACTAGGAAATTAAAAAAGGTTAGCCATGATAATAAATAGAATTAACATAAATTGAATAAAAATTATTTACGTCTTTCGGCATTCTCAATGATTGTCATGCGAGTGTCTTCATTGTATACTATCTTGCATAAATCCTTGCTCTCCTTAAATGATTTTTTGCGATCCTTGCATGATTTTTTGCGATCTTTATCCTCGTCTATAAGTAAGTCTTGAATTGTTTCGTTATAAATTTCAATATATTGAACGTATACCTCAAAGTTCCATCCAAGTTTATTCGTTTCCTCAATTTTATCAAAAATTTCATCAATTGATCGAGGAATGACTCCTTTCTTTTCTGGACTGTTCACGTTACCTTCCATTGTATAAGTTTTTCCAGACCCTGTTTGCCCATATGCAAATATACAAACGTTGTATCCATCAATAGCTGATTGCACAAGTGGACTAAGTTCTAGGTAAACTTCTTTTTGATCTGCACTTGTATTGAATACGTGATCAAATTCGTATGTTGACTTTTCGATTTGCATCTGCCAAAGTCTTAATCTCTTGGTGGAAACTTGAATAGTATGCTTATCATCAAAGCATTCCAAGCTAACCTGTTCAATTTCTTTCTCTTTATCAGTATATGGACGAACACGGCACATTACTCGAATGTTTCCCATGAGATCTAGATTTTGGTTATGCAAATCCTTTCGAGTATTTTCTTCCGCTTTCAATCCAGCATAAATTTCTTGTATTTGTTTAAGCTGATACTCGTACAATAATCTTTTTTCTATGATTTTATTATTCCTAAGTTCTAAACCTTTTCTCGATTCTAAGATGATTTCACTAAGTTTGTTGCTCTCTTCATTTGCTACATCACAATGCTCATTGAGCGTCTTCAACTCTTCATTATACGTGGCTGTTTGTTTCTACATTAATAAACGTACGAATGGGACAGATTTTATGGTACATTATTATTTTTTTTTGTAAAAAAAAAAAAAAAAAAATTAGATTACCTTCATTTGTTCAATACTCTTAAACAATGTCTCGTGTTCGTTTTCGACTCGAACCAAATCATCACGTATTTTCGAGATTCTAGACCTTATGGCTTCATTACGTTTTTTAATTTCAATCATTTCGCGTCGAGACTTGGCTAATTGCATTTTACCCTCTAAAATCCCTTCACGCGACCTACTCCTCTCGGTCATAGACTTGGTAACAAGTTGCAATCGCTGTTTACTCTCTAAAATCCCTGCACGCGACCTATTCTTCTCGGTCATAGATTTGGTAACAAGTTTTAAAGGCTTTATAGGACAACTCTTTGTAACAGTTCTTCCATAGTTAACTGACTTCTCACTTGCCTTCACAATTGCCTTCCCACTCGGCCTAGACATAATTTTCTTAGGAACAGGAAGCGCTGTAAATCTCTTTGTATCATTGACGATATTATTAAAAGGAACTTTTCTTGTTTTTGTTGTAGCCTTTTTATTAATAATACCACTTGTTACATTGTTTTTTGAATTAATACTCGTACTGGGAACATTTTCAACGTTAAAACTATTACCAGTTTTTCATTAAAATATTTATTAATTTAAAAAATTTAGAAAAATTAGGAAGAAAAGAAAAGGAAAAACATACTTCTTAGCTTTTTTATTAATTAATAGTTCTTCGTTATTTCGTTTTCGTTTCGGGTTAGGTATATTTTTCTTTGGATCCATATTTAAAAAAAAGAGAGAAATATTTTTTTTTTTTTTTTAAAAAAAAAAAAAAAAAAAAAAAAAAAAAATATTTTAAAAAAAAAAAAAAAAAAAAAAAAGTACTTTTAAAGAGAGTAAAAAAAACTTTAAATATAAACTATCATTTGTTTATTCCTTTTATTCAAATGATTCTACTGGTCATATATTCCATTGTTTTTTTTTT
>QZLH01000546.1:16190-39649 GCA_003833135.1 Oehlia diaphana
AAAAAAAACTATAAAAAATATTTAAAGTTTTTTTTTTTTAAAAAACTTTTTTTTTTTTTTTTTTTTTTTTTTTTTTTTTTTTTTTTTTGATTAGATTAAAATGATTTGCATTATACACTACCAAAAAGAAAGTAGCATCTTTTTTTTTATACATATATACACATATATATAAAATGAACAAAAAAAAAATACATATAAACATTTATAATTATACTTTCATATATATCTATCTATAACTCAAATGAAGACTATTTACTACTTTTGATTTCGTTTATGAAAACGCAATTTTCTAATGATCTTTGAGAAAAGAGAAAAAAATAAAAGTGGTTAAGCTAATTAATAAAAATGAATGTAAAAATGGGTGAACAAGGAAGATGATAATCAATGAAATAATAAAGAATGTGAAAGAGTAAAAATTCGCAAATGAATAACTATTGAAAAATGATGATTGCGTTATAATTAGCGAAAAATTTTATAACCAATGTTCAAACAATGAATGAATTGTCAGCAATTTTTTTTTTTTTTTTTTATACGTCAATGACATTAAAGATAAAATCACAATCACATTCAAGAACGATTTTTTTTTAATTAAGACCAAAGACCGAATGTGTCAAGATAGGAGTGAGTATAGAGAGCATAATAAATAATAATTATTATATAAAACATTATTAAGAACTTCATTAAAGTTAATGTAAATCAATAAACAGAGAACGAAATTTTATATTTGTACATACTATGAACAAAGAAATGCAATAAAAATTATCTTACATTACTCTTGCCGTAATGTCTTGACAAAAGCAACACCCTCCTCCGTTCACAATGACTCGACTTTTCCATTAAAAATCTTTGAGCCCACTTTGAGCTATATAATGACCACCTTGTCCAAGGCCAGGTCCTAATGGATGATGTGGACCAATTGTTGGATGGTGTAATTGCTGTAATTGTTGTAATTGTGCAGGAGTAGCGCCACCTAATCCAGCCAAAGCATTAGCACCACCGGCCCCTGAGGGTATATTATTACTAAGACCCATCAGACTTGACATATTCATTGAATTTACTGAAAGATTTTGCTGTACCGCCTGCTGCAAGCCCGTAGGCGCTAATGAGGAGAGATTGGATGATGATGAACCACCCATGCTACTAATACTACTCATGCTATTCAACATAGGACGTTCTTCTAAAGCATCATATACAAGAACAAATTCTTTTTTGACTTTTTCCCATGATTCTGGATCAAAATAGATATAGTTTCCACGTTCGTAACTCTGCGTTTTTGCAACTGGGTCTGTACCAAACTCTTTTGTTAACCAGAACTGATGTTCTTTATGATATCGCCAATTACGATTATATCTGATGATAAAACAAATATATATTAAATAAAAAGAAAAAAAATAAGGGCGGGAGTCAGGGGAAATCAAAATTTTTTTTATTGATTCACTTGCTGATCACAGTCATGTGAACAAAGTTAACAACAAAAATTACTCAAAAATTCTGGATTTCCCTTTTTTTTTAACTGACACTCTCCCTTAAATTTTAATAATGATACTTATAACTCACAATTCTTGAGCTGCAGCTTCTTGTAATATATCTCGAGGCATGCTATAGAAAATGTAAAAGAGCGTTTCATCAGAAAATGATCCTATTTTCGATTGAGCTGGTGGTGGTGGTTGAACGTTATAACAAGACGGTAAATGGTACTCAGGTTCAATTAAACCAGCGACTTGATTATTCTCTGCCCAAGGTGACGTAAATGTTGCGTAAAGTGCACTATAAGATCATATAAATTAATGAGAAAAATAGAACAAAAGTAGAAAAGATTTATAAATACTTACTCTGGTGAATTTAAATTTAATCCTAAAGTTGTTAGATCACTCCCTAATGCCAGCATGCTTAAATCAGGATCGGTCATTCGTATTACACTTAATAAACCGAGTAAACCAAATTCATCTGCCGATGCCACGGACGATGACGACGACGATGATTGGTTCAACGAAGGTGTACCCCCTACATTTGATTGCAAATTAGGTATGCCTATTGATGGTGGATATGGCGTACCCGTTAAGGTTGATGTCGTTGAGTATGGCGTTGTTGGAGTAGGCCATGTTAATGAATACGCCAACATCGAAGATGAGGATGAAGAAGGATTTTGTTGCATTATTTGTACACTACCTCCGGATTTTGTAGAGAAATTCTAACAAAAATAATTTTCAAAAAAATATATATATGTATATATATATAATGATTGACCAATATCCGATATTATTCAAATCGTGAGGTAAAAAAATCCATCATGCGTGTAAAAAATCGTATACCAACAATTAAAAAAATTGTAAATTACGATAAATGGTAATAATATTATTTTTAAATATTACACACACCTTTTTGTCTTGTTCGGACACGGAATTCATTTGTGATTGACTCGATGGTCTTATTCCGCCTGAGGATCAACATCAAAGGAGCAAAATCTTAATTTTCGTATTCTGCACAAATCCCAATTATTGAGAGTCAAACTTAACTAAAAATACACCCCATATTTTTTTTTTTTAAATTTAAATATGGGTAACGTACCATTGCTCATTCGACCATCCTGAATGCCAGATGACATGTCCGTTGACATAGTATTTCCATTACTTAATCCATCCACATTATTTTGTTGTTGATGGTTCACCAAATGATGTTGCGATACACCAGGCTGTGAACCAACTACCCCACGATTTCCTGAATTATTCGTTGCACCTGGTAAAGCTGGAAAGTCGTCAATAGTAAATTCTTGCGATGTTTGTTGGTGATGAATTGACCTGTTATCATTTAAAGTAGTATTTGTTCCGGTCTGTGCCGTATTCGCATAGCTTGAACTCATTCCTGTTGCAGATGAGTTATTCGACGTTGTATTTGCACTTCCTAAAGCAGGAAATTCAGACATATCCAAAATATCATTCTGTTGAGAATGCACGCTATGTATTGCACTAGGATATGATGTAAAATTTTGTTGTCGTGTTGAAATGTTTTGAGAAGTTAAAGAAGAACCTGGAGTAAAATTCCATGACGGTACATTCGTTGCTAAAAAATTAAAATTTAATTAACGTATTGAATTAATTAAATGAATTGATCAAAATTAAAATTATTTTTAAATTATTTTATATTGATCTTTTAAAAATTTCTTGGATCAAAAAAAAAAAATAAAAATAAAATTATTAATATAATACCAATCCTTCCATTGACTCTAGACATCAATGGATTTCCTCCAGCAGTTCTTTGAGGCATCGAAGTTGGTGGATATGCAGAATTAATTGGACCCGGCCGATTAGCTTGTTGAGCTGGATTTACAACTGCTATTTTTTTTATTTATTTATTTAATTTAATTTTTTTTTTTTTTTTTTTTTTTTTTTTTTTTTTTTTTTTTTTTTTTAAAAAAAATATATATATATATATAGTTAATAAATTTTCTTTTAAATAATAAATAATTAATTTATAATGATATAATAAATTATTTTACCTGTCATACCTGACCGATTCATTAAGCCTCCTCCTGGTTGTGGACCAAATCGATTAGGGGTATTGATTGTTTTAATGATATTGCTGTTGGCAGGCATGGATTCTAAATTGAGTATAATATGTATTGATTTTAAATAAAAGAAAAAATATTTTATTTTTTATAAAATAATAAAAAATAAAATATAAAATACCTGAAAACAAATATTATTTTTAAAGTTTTTTGTTGGTTAGCTTTAAAAAATGTCTTGAGAAGAAAGAAAAAAGCCAACCAGTTGTATACTTTGTACAAGGAGAATCGTATTGTTTATTAACATTTAAATATCGTCTAATTGGCGACACAAGAAAACTTCTCTATTTAGAGTTCAAAAGTCACATGACTTAATTCTCAAGTTGATCAGAGGATCAGTGATACAAGTTCAAATAGGTTGATTTACCCGAATGCTAAATATATAATGTGAATTTCCCTTTGCCAAAAATAAAAAGTTTGTTGTCACGTGAAATCAAAATGAAAAAAAAAAAAAAATTTGGGAATGTATTTCATTATCCAGTTTTCGTTTCATTGGAAATGGAAATTAATTTCTAAAAACTTTCGAAAAAAGGATAAGTTTATGCGGAGGATGATTTACAATGCTCAATAATGCTTAATCAAACATAAAACGTCCGTAAATGAAAAGCCTCTAAAGATCGTAGCTAAGCCACTCTTCGAATAACACGGAAGTGGATAATTTACGACACATTATTTAGAAAAAACCAGGAAAAACCTTTATAGAAAACTTTTTATCGGATAGAACATGTGACCATTTCATTTAATTTGTTAAATAACCTTTTTTATAATTGTGTCACAAATAAAATTTGAATGGTTTTGAACGTAAATAGTTAGAAAAATCGATTTAAACTTAAATAATAATGAAAATAAACTTGTTATCATTCAAAAAGAATCAAGTTAATTGATTTGATTGTACAAGTTTTTTACAATTGAAAATACAAGAATATAATGAAGATTATTATTTTTTTTTTTTTAAAAAAAAAAGTTTTCTCCAATCTATAATAAAGATAGTGAATTTACAAATTACATAGCTAAAGAAACGAAACGTTACATTTGGGGAATTTAGATTTTTGACAAATGACGTGTACATACGTGATTGCCTGACAATTGATTATCATCAAAGATTACGTAATTGAGATTTATAGATTTTATATCATCGTTATTGCTATCTAATTCTTTAAAGGCAAAGTGTGTGTGATCAAATTTTGTAACATGATAAAATGGATCATTCTAGCAATTTTGGATCATGTGGTATACGACGTAACGTACTAGAGAAGTCTAGCATTTTCCTGGATTTGGGCCGACATAAATTTCCACGTGATCGTGTTTCGTGACTCTCTCGTCAACTACTGCGTCACTACTGCGTCAGCGTGTACACGTGATAATTTGGCCTGAATTATGGGGCGTCCTTATCTTACAGGGGGGGTATACAATCTTAACGTACTCCTTGGCGGCCCGAGTTTAGGAGTTATGCACGTGCACGTGCGTTAATTCCGGCCAGTTCCGTATTATGAAATAGCGTTATGGAATGGCGCGATGGCGTGATAAAAAATGAAATAACTTTAGATGATCATGTGATAGTGAAATTTTTTATGATAAAAACGTAATCTTTGGCCTGTATTATGAAATTTGGCCAAAATTAACAATGTGGTGTTAAGTGCGACATGGTCACGTGGAATGAATTTCTTTTGAAATATATCC
Source organism: Oehlia diaphana (assembly GCA_003833135.1). Classification (NCBI taxonomy): domain Eukaryota; kingdom Fungi; phylum Glomeromycota; class Glomeromycetes; order Glomerales; family Glomeraceae; genus Oehlia; species Oehlia diaphana. The sequence continues at coordinate 21,433 of QZLH01000546.1, forward strand.
TTCAAATTTATCTTATTTATAATAATCGATGAAAATATAATACATGAAAATTTTTTGTACCCACAAAAAAATAAAAAAAAAAAAATAAAAAAAAATTACAAAAAAAAAACCCAATTTTTTAGAAAATAGAAACATTTTATTTATAAAAATTTTTTTCAAAGACTGATTTTTCTTTATTTATCACGTGAGATTAAAATATAAATCCATAATTTTGGTAATTTGTAATTTTGGTAAAATTCTAATTTCAGTAATTTCAAGTAATTTTAGTAATTTCAATAATTTTAGTATATTTCAGTCGATGAATAAAAAAAAAAAAATAATAATAATAAAATGTAATAAAATATACTTAACAGATTAAAACCCTTCAATGGTTTATATAATCACATAAATTTTTTACAATATTACAATATATATAATATTATATATTATTATATAATAGTCATAAACTAAACCTAATAATAAAATTTAACAATATAATATAATAATTAAATTAAACCTACAAGTACCTACAATAATTACAGTAATTGTATATTAAACATAATTGTAAATTACTTTACAACATATAAAATATTTCATGTAACCAAGTAAAGTAAATGGTATGTACATGCAACGAAAAGTAAGAAGCATGATGAAGACATAATACCTTACTTTTTTTCCTTAATGATTAGTGCCGCGTTGCAATCATCGTGGTTGAAATTGACGTGTAAAAATTGTATGTGAACTGTGCGAATGTGCATTCCATTACATTTAGTTAAACGAACGAGTCATATGTTTCAAATGGTATAACAAAATAAAAAAAAAAAAATTATTGATAATTGTAGATGGTTTCCTTAAAGAATAACGTCAATATACTAATATCGGAACATATCACAAAATGCAATGCATACGTACAGAAATAATACGGAATAGACGGAAGTTCATATCTGTACATTTATGTAATTTTTTTTACATCAGGAGGTCAGTCACAAAAAAATGACTTGCATCTCCATCTCCACTTCGTTTTTATAAAGAATTGAAACACGCATCGCCATGAATTAATGACTTGAATGCCACGATTTTTTTTTAAATGAATTAACCCACATATCAAAATCTATAAAATCTATAAAAGTGTGTTACACTATAGTTTAAATAATTAATTAATTATTGTTTTGACATTTTTTATTCATTTTACGATAAATAAAAAAAAAAAAAGGGATGATAGCTGCGATTACGAAATTTGGGCCCCACATTTTACATATTTTATGGGAACCTTTAATATTATTAGAATAAAGTTTAATTATTAAGATATATGGGAAATTATTGAATTTTGTGGAAGTTACACGATGCAGATATTCATCTCATTTAAAAGAATTTTTAGTAAGAATAATAAAAAAGTTAAAAACTTAATAGTAAAAAATTAATGATAACGAAAAAAAATATTAAACCTTAAATGTTATTTTAGAAAAAATCAAGAATTATTCAGCCATCGATAAAAATGATAAAAATGATAACTTTATTACAACCGGGGATATTTGGTGTACCATAATAAAAAGTGTTTGTTAGTTTGTTAGGGTAAATCTTTGTTTATAATATAAATAAAACAATCTTGAATCCAAGAAGGTTGAAAAATAATTATATAGTATACATACGAACACCACAGTAGGTAAGTATTTTTGTTCATCAAACCGATCGCGTATAATTTTTCCATTTCCTTCACATCTTCTCATTTACAATCAAGTTTAATCTAGAATATTTTTGATTGTTCTAAATACAGGGACTATGAATTCTTTAAAAGATAAAATAAATTTTAGCAATTGATGGATACTGTGCTTTCATTCTATACATAAAAGTCGATATTGTGTGTAGATAATTTTTTTTTTTTTTTTTTTTAAAACAATAAGAAAAAGTAGCGTAGCGTTACATGTTTCAACTTGTATTATACCATTAAAAGTATTCATGCAAAGGAAGAAAACATTGGAAATGCAAATAGAAGCAAAAAAAAAAAAAATTTGCAGATTATTCTTTAAAAAAAAAAATCCAAGTTTCGGTTAGAGTATCTAGACATCTTTTTTACTTACCAGATATAGGCTTATAGAGCAATAAGCACATTCTTATTCACCTTGTACCACTCGTGCATTATTTAGTAAGACTGAATGTGATTTTTATGGATAATCTTTTCCTTAGAATAATGGGAAACGAAATAAGAATTGAAAAAAAAAAATTTTTTTTTTTTTTTTACAGATTCATTTTCTCACATTTACGCGTAAGTGAAATTTTAAAAAATAATTTTTGAAAAAAAAGATTGTCATTTTTATTATTATGATTATTGCATGATTATTTTCATCATCTGATGATCTTTTTTTTTTTTTTTCAGCTTTGACCTCTCTCGTCGGCGGAAAACTCGAAAAATTTGATAAAACTTTATGATATAAATAGTATGATACCAAATATTTTCCTTTGTTTAAACGAAAGATTATTTTCCACAGAAAAAAAAAAAAAAATTGGCGTGCGTCAAATTTAACTTTTTATAAGCGCAGTAAATCCATATATGAGCTTTATTATAGTTTATTAATAAACAAACAAAAAAAAAAAAAAATTTTTTTAAAAAAAAAAAAAAAAAAAATTTAAAAAAAAAAAAAAAAAAAAAAAAAAAAATTTTTTAAAAAAAAAAAAAAAAAAATTCTGAAACAAAGGATTTATGACATACAAGTAGGATTGTACTACCAATCCAAAAATTTACTTTCAATATACCTAGTTTTATACCTAGTAACAAAGTAAAGAAGATTAATATAGTAATGATCAAGGGTACTTTAATGTATGTCATCATCATAAACCCTAAAAAGTATAACCGTGGATGTGTCACTTAAAATTGCAAAATCGTTGGTAAACAGTTATAGTTTATTACTTTATATGGTAATTTTAAAATTACCACGTTGTAAACCAATCAATATAAATTTGATTGATCGACTTTTTATTATTTTTGAACCTCACTTTAAATTATTATGATCATGTTTATCTTCCATATACGAGGATAAATATTTATTATAGTTTATATTAGTGAAACAATTATTAAGAACGCGGTTCAATTATTTTTTTATATTGGTAGAATAACCGGACGAGGACGGCGATATTCATCTGCAGTGTTTAGTTATGTGCACATACAAACAAAAAAAAAAAAAAATGCTACCTACATTCCTAAACAATATCTATTTTCTTCTTCCCCCTTTAAACTTGTATTATACTTTTTCCTTTTCCTTTTTTTTCTCAGAAATCAAAATTTACCTTTTTCAATATATATATATAATTTTTTGTGTATTATAATCATCTGTTTTTTATCTTTTTTTGTAATTGTTACTTTATATTTTTACTGTAAGGTGCATGTATATTATTATTTTTATCAATTGATTGTTTTATCTTTATATCAATTTTCTTTATATATAAGGACCTTCCATTTTCTCTTTTCCCCCCATTATTTTTTTTTTTGACGCGCAATTATAATTTCACGAAGAAAAAAATCATATTGTGTAAAAAAAGAAAATTATCCAAAGCATTTATTTTAACAAGCATTTTTTTTTTTATTCTCTCTTCTCAAAGAAAAAAATTATCAAAATTATTTTACAAAAAATAAATAATATGTAAGTATATATTTTTCGTTCTTATCTGTACAATGGGTAATGTTTTTTTTTTTCAAAAAAAAAAAAAAAACGTTTCTTCACTTGTAATATGCTGTCATAACCTTTCCACTTATCCTCTCCACTTATCCCACTCCTCAACTTCAACTATTGATATTTGTACAAAATTTCTGTACATAAACAATTACTCGCATATTTAATGATTCATCCATTTAATGACCGCATAGTTTGTTTAACATTTAATTTTTGTACCTTTTTTTTTTATTTTTATTTTAGTAAATGATGAGTTTATTACCAGAGCGCTCTTTATCCGTCTCTTCAACTTCTTCAACTTCTTCTTCCTCTTCTTCTTCTTCTTCAGCTACTAGTTTTGATACTTCCGCTACTTCTTCTTCAACTAATATCAATAATATTACTCCTGATACTAAAAATATTGTTGAACCTCAAAAAACTTTTTTTGATAATTCAAAACAAAAATTTTCAAATTCAAAATCTCCTATCTCTCCAACAAAATCTTCTTTTCCTACTATAAAGAAATTTTCTTTATCTCAACGTAGAAAATCTGATTCCGCTACTTCTAAATCAAAATTACCAAATAAATCATTAAAACGTCTTTCACTAGCTACAAATAAATCTGTTGCTGCTGAAAATACTGAATCTTCAACAACAATGGATTTTAATAGTAAAAGATCAACTAAAACAAATTTCTTTTCAACTAAAAAGAAATCTTCTATAATCGCTGAAGAACAATCACAACAATCACAACCAATAAATTCATCAATAGATTCAATATCTACTTCTAATGAACCTTGTTCACAAAATACTTTGGAATCTTCAACAACAACAACAACATCATCCCCCGTTTCAGAATCAGAAACTACTAATAATATATCTGAAACTAATGAAACTACCACTAATAGTAATGGTAATAATAATATGGAGATCACCACCTTCCTTGCTGCGCCACGTTTAACTCAACGTGTTAGATTAAGTTCTGGAAGAGTTGTTAGTTTTTCAGAAGTTGGTGATAGGAATGGTTTTCCTGTATTTGTATTTTTAGGAATGGGTTGTGTAAGATATTTTATTGCTTTCTTTGATGACTTGGCAAAAAGTTATAATCTAAGATTAATATGTCCTGACCGTCCTGGTATCGGTTTATCTGATGATGTCAAAGCTGAGGACCAACAAGTATTAAAATGGCCAGGTATATTTAAGATTAAAAATATTCTTTTTTTTATAAAATTTTTTTTTTTTTTTTTAAAAAAAAAACTATTGTACTAATTATTATTATTATCACGTGATATAGATGTTATAGAAGAACTTTGCGATATTATGGAAATTCCAAAATTTTTCATCATGGCACATAGTGCAGGAGCACCATATGCTCTTGCATGCGCAATGAAAATACCCCAAAGGTTACAGGGTACAATTTATTTGGTATCACCCTGGGTTAGCACAACAGTTGCCAATAATTTTAAATGGTTACAATATGTTCCAACTCCGATTATCAAATTTACAAATTCTGCTGGTATATCATTACAACAAATGAAACATGGTAGACAACCATATTCTATTAAACCAAGAAGTTCAGGAGCTTTATCAGTTCCAACAAATAGTGAGAAAAAACAACAACTTGGATTAGCAATACTTAAAGCATCATTTGCAGAAAATTTAGCAGGAGCAAATAATGATTTATTAATGTGTTTTGAAAGAAAACGTACATTTGGATTTTCTTATGCTGATGTAAATCATCCAGTACATGTATTTCATGGAACAAAGGATGATCGAATTCCTATATCAGCAGTTAAATGGATGGAAGGGACTATGACAGATTGTAAATTAACATTAATTGAAGGGGGTAAACATTCATTATTTTTAAGAGCAGAAGTAGTAGATTCAATATTTAAATCTATAGCAGTACAATTACATGACAAATCAAGTTGTAGATTATGTAGAATATTTTCAAAATGTTGGTTATTAGAAGAAGCAGAATTTTCACATAAAGAAAGAGAATTAGAAATTCAACGTAAAGTATTTGAAAACTTTAAGAAGAATGTTAAAAGAAAACAAACTGTAAACATGATGAAAACCGGTACATCAAATATTGTATTGGATCATCAACGTTCTTCTACAGATAAAATATCACAAAATGGAGAATTACTTACTGTATATAGTTATATCTAAAATATAGACTTTTACAACTTTATGACATTTTTATATCGAAAAATATCGAAAATATAAAATATCGAAAACATCGAAATAAAATTTATCATTTAACCACCACCTATATTTTTTAAGAAGAGAAAAAAGGATAAAAAAAAAAATCATATGATTTTTTTTTTTTTTATGTTTATTTAATAATATTCAATTATTGTATATTATAGCATTCTTAATTATTAGCATTTTTACATTTAGTGATCCAGCGATGGGCTGAGAGAAACTACTTTATTATTTATTTATTTATTTATTTATTTATTTATTTCCCCCTTTTTAAAAGTATCATTATTTTTAAAAAAAGAAAATTTTCAAAAAAACAAAAAAAAAAAAAAAAGATTTTTTACGGTATTACTGTAATATATTTATTTTCGTTTTATTTTTTTTTTATTTTAAGAAGAAAAAAAAATATTTTTTTGTATATACTTTTTTTTTTAGAGAAAAGATCAAACTATATTTATTTTATTTAAACATGATTTTATTTTTAAATTTAAGAAAAAAAAATATCATTTTATAACTTATTTTTTAACCTATATATTTATTATACTTTTATTTAATATTGTAAGTAAAAAAGTTTAATTATGAACTCTTTTAATTATAAAAATAAAATTACTATTATAATCAATATGAAATTATAAAACGTCATTTTTTTTTTTTTTTTTAATAAGTGAATATAATAATAGTTAAATTATTTTTTTTTTTTTTAAGAAAAAAAAAATAAATAAAAATAAGAAGAAAGACTGATTTTCTTTTAATTGTTTTGCGTGTTTTTTTTCAAAAAAAAAAAATTCAAAAAAAAAAAAAAATAAAAAAAAAATTTAAATTGGTACAACAAACAATTCTCCAGACCCTAAAGGAGATCGGCTGATCAGTTTTTTTTTCTTTTTTCTTTATTTTATTTTATTTTTTTGGCGTAATTTTTTAAGCATTGCATATGCTTTAAATTTTTTTTTTTTTTTTTTTTCATCTTTCTAAAAGAAATCTAATAGAGTAATAGATATACATATTTCGGTAATTAAAATTCGCAGAGAAAATTAAACTAAAAAAAATGATCGTACAACCTTAAAAATGCAAGGTTAGAAGTACAAATTAAATTAATATTCATTGATAAATAATAAAATAATAATCTTATTGTAAATTTATTTATTTATTATTTATTTATTTATTTTATTACGTAATATATTTTAAAAAAAATTCACTAACCCATGAATAATAATTTTTGAATGCGAGTAAAATTACTATAATTATCAACTAATTAAAATATGGTATAGTATCAAATTTTTTTTTTTTTATTTTTTTTTTACCAAGTGACGAGAAAAAAAAACTTGTCATATCAGATGATCAAAATATTTTTTTTTCATTTTGGGCGTTAATGTATTCTTCTTTTTTCCCGGTTTAGAAAAGAATTCTTTTTTAACTTTTTTGATTTTTTCTAATTTTTTTTAGTTTTCTGGTTTTTAAACAAGAAATCATTTTTTTTTTTTTTTTTTGAAACAAGAAAATCATTTGAAAAAATTATTTTTGAAACAAGAATTCATCTAAAGAAAGTAATCATAATAGGAAAATCAATATTTATTAAAAATAAAAATTCTTTATTTTTTTTTACAAATTTGTTTTTTTTTTTGTTACATATTTAGAAAAGTTTTTTACTTGGTGTTACAAAAGTATATTAAAGTATATTAAACAGATTAAATATTTTAATTAAATGTTGATGAATGTTGATGTTACCAATTACTACTTACTACCCATATGATGGTATTTCAAAACGGGTTTTGTTCATGTTGGAAAATTAAGAAAGAAATAATCTAAATAATCTAAAAACTAAATAAAATGAAATAAAATATATTTTTAAATTATCATCATTATATTAAGGGAAGAATGTAAAAAATGATTGATTATATTCATTATATTTATTTAAGATGTTGAGCGTCAAAAGGGACCACGGGAGAGTAACGATAACTGTACGATAATTATACGATAACTGTGCAATAACTGTACGATAACTGTGCGATAACTGTTAATTATTATAATTTCTTATTATATACTATTATAATCGAAATCTTAATAATATAAAAAAAGTTAAATTACTAATACAATACTTTATTACTAATTAATAATGCACTCAATTTTTCAATCTGTTTCATTACGATTTTTTTGTAAAAATTTATTATTATTATTTATAACATAATCGGGAATTCTTTATGTTAAAAAACCTTATCAGTTATGCATAGTTAATCTTAAATAACAATTGTTTCCCATCTTAACACTATTAATTATAACACTAAATTAGTTCATTTATGAAACTCGTAGTTAAAAAAACTTTTTTTTTTTAAACTAAAAATATAATTATACATATTATATATATTATTTTTAAATAATAATAATTAATAATTCATTGTCACAGATCTAGTAACGATTTTATAGATTTTGAATTCTTGATGCATAATTGAATCTGTTACATTCTGTACGTTTTTATATACCTGTTTATCGAAAAAGAATGGAAAGAATGTTCCCATAAACACGCTCACGCACATATATATTATATATATATATACTATATATATATATTTATATATGTATATATCAAATAAAATAATTTTTATATTGTATATCGTTACAGTCGTATGTTGTGACTCGGGTGACGATAATACTTGTTACAAATATGGAGAATAAGTTTTTTTTTATAAATTTTGTAAATGGAATTTAGGTATCGTATTGGATTCAGAATTTTAGAATCAATTCACAGTTAATTCTTAATTAATTCTCAATTAATTTCCTAATTTTGATGTCTTGATACCCTTAAAGGTGACATCAGTTAATTTATATTGAAACACAACATATTAATACAAAGGAAATTAGAACAAAGTTTAATAAATAAATTAGTCGAATAATGTATATATAAATGAGAAGTAAGAACAAAGAGCTTAATTAAATTTCTTTATCTGTTATATGATTATATACATATATATATAAATATATATATATATTTATTTATTTATCGGAATATTTCATAACTTTAGTATAATTCTCGGTTTCAGTCTCCCTCGGGATAGTTAATTTATGATACATACATTATATGATGAAATTTCCGTTATTGATTTTTATCCCTATAAATAGTTATAGACGTACTATTTTTAGGAATTGAAATAGTAAATTTTTTTTTAATCCATAAGTCCCGAATTTTAAGTCGTCACTCAATACCTGCTGTGATTATGAATATATACAGTACATATATTTTATATTTTTAAAGTATTTTAAGTACAAATTTTTAACTTATGCAATAAATATTCTTTTTCATATCAATACGCTTAAATTACATACATGACTTTAACTGATCTGGTTTCTTTCGTCATTATGATTTCTTTCGTCATTATGATATAAAGTATCTTTTTATGTATTAGTTGTATCCAGAGGAAAAATAATTTTTATTATTCCATAAGAATCTGCAATGCTAAAAAACAATTACCGTATATTAACTTGAAATTTATACTTTAATAACGCGAAATCTTTGCATTTCGATAATAAAGTACCAATCGTTATCATTAAATGATTAAACCTATCAATAATTTTAAAATAATCTAATAACTGGTACGTAATGCCGCATTAAATTAATATAATATTTATGGGCCATTCATGGTGGACTATATGCCCCCTAAAGTACAGTACCCTGCCCATAAATTTGATTTACTATGCATGAAGATTATAAAATTCTCTTGATTTGTATTGTACCCGGGATTATTATACTTTAAGGGGTTATTATACTTAATGATACTTATTAAGAATACAATCATTATTATCATTATTTTATTATATTGTATTTATTTAAAATTGTTACATTCATTTTCATAATCGGATTCATTTGTACTAAAAAAAGCTAAGAAAATAAATCCCGTATTTATACGTGTTTAGGTTATACAAAGGGGAATGTAAAAAAATTTATGACTGATTAGATTGAATTGAAAGATGACCCCCTATAGATCATAAACAAGTTTAGTCAACTTCTAATTGTACACCTCCTTAATTCAAAGTATCCCCCCACAGTATAATAATATATGATAAAAAAATAAACTCATCTTTTTCTTTAATTTAACAAAAGTATTTAAATCTGTTTCATCCAAAAAGCGTTTCTCTGTAAAAAAATTTTATTCGATAATTTCTGTAAAAACGATACATTTACGGAAAAATAACTAAAAAGTCTAAGCAACTTGGATAATTTTCATCTTTTGATGCCATAAATTCCGTGAATATGATACATTTAAGGAAATAACAGGAATAAAAAAAAACACGGAATGAATTTCTTATAGAATTTGTACCAGGCGCCACTTATCCAATTCTAATGAAGATTGAGTTAGAAAAATAATGATATCTCGTTGAAGATCCGGGTACTATAACACACGTTTAGGGTAATAAATTCCGTTACTATCCAATAATTTTATAACCGATAACCGCATAGTAATTAGATGATAAATAACAAAGAGGTATATAACATAAATAACATGGTATAACATATACAGTATAACGGTCATATAACAGCTATTATATAATCATAAGCACGTTGTCTCAACATCTACAGTAATTATAGAAGGATGAATATCAATTAGATGCCGAGTTATTTACCATGTTTCTTTTTTTAATATGTACCTTTTTTAGTTTTTTTGCTTTAGCTTTATTTATAAATCATAAATGGTATATATTTTATATAACTGTTATATAATATTATATATGTTATATAGTATGTTATATAGCCTTTATACATATATTAAACTGTTATATATTATTATATATGTTATATATATGTTATGCTATATAACTGTTATATAATGTTATATTGTATAATGCTATATATTATATAACTGTTATATAATATTATATATGTTACATAGTATGTTATATACTGTATGCTATATAACAGATAACTGTGATATAATGTTATATATGCTATATAACTTTATATAATGTTATATATGTTATATGCTATATGATATCAATGTTATATTAATGTTATATATGTTATATATCCGTTATAAATGTTATATAATCGTTATATGCCCATCTATAATGTGGGTAACTTATATACAGTATAAAGATACACCTTAAACTGAAGATACAGTCAACTCTCAACTCGCGAAATTTCCAACACGTGACATTTAACCAATCAAATACGTCAACTCTCGTTATAACGAATCAGCCAATTAAAATTCTTTGAATTCTTCGCTATAATCTTGTAGCGAATTTGAGATGAAAACCGGAGTGTTCGTTATAATAAGAGCTGACTGTACATTGTTTAGTTAACCTTTTAATAAAATCTAAAGATACCTTTCTAAAAGCAGAAAATTTCGATTTAAGGAAAAAAAAAATTTTTTTTATCTTCATCTAAAGATACAGTAGTACTTTCCTAAAAATTTAAGGAAAAAAAATTTTTATCTGACGATCATAGAAAATTGATACTGTATTTCATTACGCATCTAAGTGATCTAATAGTAATAATTATATTCAAGTTATTCATTAACTCATTATCAGTTAGGTATCTTTTATTGAAGAATGTTAAATTCCTAATTACTACTAAGGTGTTATCGTCGCCTTTTAAATAGCAGTTCATTGACGAATCAACTAAAAAAAAAAAATAAAAATTTAAACCACCAGTAAGCCCAACAGATAATGAAATATTTTAAATTTATATTCTTCCCCAAAAAAAGCCGAGGTCAAATCGAAAAACGAAGCGGAACCTTATTGGTCCCGACACTGTCACGACTGCCTAACCTCTCCTTACCCAATGGTAACCACGCTAATAAACAAGCAAATACAAAAACACAAAATAGCATTCAATAAAAAAAAAAACTACAACCACCTAATTTAGTCAAAATCGCGGTAATTCTGAATTAATAAGATATATGTATATCTTAATGTACTTCTTTTATACAACAACTTATAAAAGCTTTTTATACTGTACAATCACATTACTCATCTCATTGTTCACTTCGTCCACTTCGCTTCATAACAATACGTTAAGAAAATTTAGACACTATAAACGAAAATATGACCATTAGTCGGTTGGTAATATCAACTTTTATTATCATTTTCTTTAGAGAAAAATAATCCTCCTTTATTTATGAAATCATGCAGATATCTTCCGAAAAACATACAATAAATCTTTTCATCATTGATGCATAATTTACTCGTTATAATGAGACAAAATTTTCTCGCAGATTACTTTTTTTCGTCAAACACAAATACTATAAACCACCCGTATTTTTTAAAAAAATTAATATATAATGAACACAGAAATTCTTTTATGAATGGCCGCCGTGTAATAACTAAATCAGCTTGCTTCAGCAAGATGCTTTATGGTAAAGTTTGAACTTTTTCCGGGAAAGAAAATTCTTGGTTGACTAGATGATACTTCAAAATCTTGTCACCTGTATAGTCTGATTGCTGCATAAATATTCCGAAATAAGATCGAGCCTCGAACTAAGAAAAAAAGATATGATATTAGGTATGAATGAACATGATTCCGTTAATTTCGTGTTTGACTTTCATGAGATATTATTAGTGTAACAAACAAAAGTTGGAAGATACAAATGCGGTGCAGATTGAGTGACTCTTCTTTTATTAAATATTTACTAGTTTATTTTTTTAGATCTAAAATCTTTATTTTTTTATATCAAAATAAATACATTTATAGAATGATCTAATTATCTAACTCGTATCGATCTTGCACGTTCTAGAATCTTTTTTTTTTTTTTTTGTATAACTAAATACTGTTGATACGCGAATATCAAAGATCACGAAAAAAAAATCGTATTTTACTTAACTGTATTGGCGCCCACCCATTTTCTTAGACTATACTACTGATGCTCATTATGTATCGCTTGATAAAAGTGAAAATTATCTTTTATAATTTCTAGAAAAAAAAATAATGTTCATTTTACTCATAACGCAAGTAAAATGTGCTTTGTTAATAAGTTATTTGCCATAACGACTTATAGCAGTAGATTAGTGATATCAGCGGCTAAGATACGAGGATCTCGAATTCCGACACTCACCCTCAAAAACTCATAATCCCGAAATATCCCGATCCTGAAATGAAATCATTCATGTTCTTTTAGTTAAAGTTTTAGTGATGTGCCATTGGAAGATTGGAAGCACTCTTGGAAGCACCTTTGGAAGATTTGGAAGCATAATTTACTAATAAACCTTTGGATTGGAAGCTTCCATCCGAATTTTATTCCATTGGAAGCACAAAATGCACATCACTGAGTTAAAGTGCTTCAAAGACATACACATACTTTCTACTACAAGAACGATAACAAGTCCAAAAAGAAAATCTCACTGACAACCTTCATCATAAAGAAATTTCGTAATAAATTAATAAAATTTTTCTTTCAATTAAATTCCTTGTAAGATTTCCACTTATTACAGTACATTAAATTTATGTCAAATATTGTAAAATTAATTATCTTTATCAAAATATCCACATGAAATATAAAGTATAAATTTACAGCATCTCATATTTTATATTTGAATTATCAGATGTTTAATGATAGGATTTTGACGATAAATTTTCTTCCAAGGTTAAAGGTCTATTGCTTCTAGCATGAAACAACTAAAAGTTTGAATATCATTGCCTTCATACATACATTCTTGATAAAGTGTCAACATTGCTTTTCCTGAGCGATGTTGAATTTGAAAATCATGTAGTAATTCAACTTACCGGGATTGATATTATAATTCATGTAATTACACTTAATAAGTTTTTTACAATTAACTAAATCATCATTATATACATTTCCTTCTTTCCTTTTTTACCATCTTGAGGACCCCTTTTGTGACTCTCATAAGATATAACATAGTTGATACTCAACTATCATTTCAATCATGATGAAAAGTCATTCGCTCAAAATGTGATTACGAATAATTTAGTAATACTGTAAATTTTTCTATTATGTATTTTCCGCGCTAAATTATTATACGTTAAGGATGAATGTTATCGGTGTTGCCCCTTTTTGACTAAAATTCTTCCTTGAATTAATAACCAAACACAAATCACGTGATCTATAAATATACTCTTGATAATCTATGATCTAAATTAATGAAATCAATGAATCCTTAAGAAGGCGTACTAATACATATGAAATTGAGCCACATTTCTATTTTAATTATTACAAAGTTATCACGAGTCATTCAGGTCATGTCATTAATCGGAATATCTTCTCCGATAATTGTACGAAATATGCGAAATATGAAAGCGTTCTAATTATAGATTTATAGAAATCATATCAAATTTGTATAAATAAATAAAATAATAATGCGCCATTGTGAATGCCATTCGTTCGTATTACTTTACCCCTTAAAAAATCTCAAAGATACAATCATATTTTTAAGTAAAGAAATTTGATTTCGAATCTAGATTAAAGAAAGTGAAACATGATTAGCATTTACTCATTTTAAGAATGATTTGAATGATTTTGGACTTTAGATTAGAAAGATTTGATAACACATGTCATATATTTTTTTTATACAGAATTTTATAAATTTTTGATGATAATTTAAATTACTTATAATTCGATAATGTACGTAAACATTTTGAAATTAAAAACAAATTGAATATTCCTGTTATTACTTGTTATTGATTCTATTGATTTCGTGATCAATGTTGTACGAAATTTCATGTAAATACTATGGAATTTTCTTGATATAATAATAACGGATCGATTCAATTTTCATTTTCCGACTGCAGGATTAAACAAATTATAATATCATTTATATATTGAATTAATGAATGAAATAAATAAAAAGGCATAAGTTGGATTTAACATTCTTTCCCTTTTTTTAATAAAATTAATCTCAAGAGAAAAAAAAAAAGGAAAATGAGTTTATCAAAAATTGAACAAATCAGACCACCTTTTCCGCCTATTATTACTGCTCATGAACTTTTAAATTTCAAATCAATTCCAAACCCTTTCATAATATATAGAATAGCGGTGAGAATGGAATGTAAATCGAAAAATATTACTATTGAACGAAAGTTTATTTCTAATATTGCATATAATTTATGGAAATCAGAACCTGCTATTGTTAAAAATACTTATAAAGAAATAGAAAATGATGCAAAAATTCTGTATAATATGATAAATCAAGAAAATGATTTTGTTACATCTGCGATTTCCGGTGAAAATATTTTTTCTCCTTCACCACCTTTACTATCATAATAAGAAAATCCATTTTCTTACTTTACACTTGAACAATAATCTGCATTTGAAATTTGACAACTCCAAAATTAAATTCTTCTTCTCTTGCACCTGACACAAATATTGAATGTGCTCAAATTTTAGGACAATAATCTTCATTTTGAATCTAATTGAATCGAATTATTTTAATGAAAATTTTTCGGTATGCACTTATTTACAGCAAAATAATTTTAGAATCTTAAATAATAAACAATGCAATTATACTTTAGAACATTAATATCTTCGAGATAAATACTATTTAATTATATATCCATTTTTATAAAATGAAAATATAATATTTCATTATGAAATATTTTATGTCTCAAGTGAAATAATTTTTTGTACATTTTGGCCTTAGGTAAGGGTTTTTTTCAAGTAATATAGAAACTTGTGGTATAATGTGCGATGAACACAGAACAACTGAACCAGGAACGCATCTCATATGGACGCGCCTTATACTCCATATCTGAAATTCATAATTGAGCACTGAGTATGTTTAGGTATCCTAAAAGATAAATTGAACGTAACGGCCCGAATTATACAAAAAGCGAAAAAAAGGAGTGGACAAGCATAGCCATTTAATGAATATTGACATATGGTCGTTTGGCTAAAGATTTGTCCGTGTAACTAAATCAATTTGTCCCGGCCAGATGCTTTATGATCCTCACTTGGTGGTAAAAAGGTTGAACATTTATTCTGAGTAGATTAGTGTTGTTAGCAACTAGGATCTAGTACAAGACCTGACTACTTTAATCCTGATATAACATAAATTGACACTCACCATCAAAACTCATAATTCTGATCCCGAAAATCATTCGACCGACAGACACGAACAATAAAGGATATTATTTTTTAGTTAGAGTGCTTTAAATACATACTTTCGGCCGCGAGAACGAAAAACAACCTCACTAACAATCATCCTTTAAAAAATTTCTGAAAAACACTATGATAAATGATCAATTTCTTAATAAAATTTCAACTTGAAATATTCTTCATAGTAGAAAACATCAATTATAGTATTATAATTACGAGTATGATATATATTTAAATAAATATTAAATAACATAATAATAATTGGCGAATAAAAAAACTATAATAAATTAATAAAATTTTTCCTTCCAATCAAAAATTCCTATATAATTTTCTCTTATAAAATGAAATTCGTGTCAATTAAATTAATTAACTTCATTAAAAGCATGGTAATAAAATTTTCTATTATATCATAAATGGTATTTTCCATGCTAATTTGTTTAATATACGTAAGGATGAATATTATCGGTGTTGAGGAAACATATAGTTTTAACGAAAATTAAAGAATCTCCCTATTAAATAATACTTCAATATTGGTAACTTTAGGTGAAGACAGCTTATGATATACTGTAGAACATGTACAGTATATAATTAGGTTCGCCCAATTATATTTAAGATTTTAAGATCCAACCATTTTTATACTTTTTGACTAAAATTTCTTAATCACCTGATCTATTAAATTCTCCAGATAATTTAAATTGATCTAAATGAATGAATCCTTATGAAATTGTAACTCATTTCTATTTTAGTTATTACAATTTATCACGGGCAGCCATCAATAGGAATATTGGATACAAATTTTCTCCGATATTTATACGAGTTAGTGTATTAAATAAAATAAAAAATACGCAATTATTGATGTCATTACTTACCCCTTAAAAAGATTCCAGAAAATGAATCTAGATTAAAGATAAGGAATATGATTAAGCATTTATTATAAGAATGATTTCTGAATTTAGATTAGTAACATGCCCTAATTTTTTTTTTTTCCATGTATAGAATTTTAAAAATTTTTTAATGATACTCGATTCCATTGAATCATCTTGTGATCAAATGATGTACAAAAATTTAAAATAAGCTTTACAAATGGGGGTGCTATGCATGTTTGTAATAAAGATCCCCGGGATCGATTCAATTTCCGAAACAAATCATAATTGTCATTTGTCATTTTTGCCGATAGAACAATGGCATTGTTGTTTTTTTACTGGTTAGCAACGAATAATGATAAAAATAAATTAAAAGGGCATAAATCTTTATTCATCCTTTTTTTTTTTCTTTTTCCATTTTTTAATAAAAATTAATCTCAAAAAAATGAGTTTATCAAAAATCGAAAATCAAAATCAATACAGACCACCTTTTCCACCAAATATTACTGCTCATGAGCTTTTAAAATACAAATCAATTCCAAACACTTTCATAATATATAGAATAGCGGTGAGAATGGAATGTAAATCAAAAAATATTACTATTGAACGAAAATTTGTTTCTAGTATTGCAAGTAATTTATGGAAATCAGAACCTGCTATTGTTAAAAATACTTATAAAGAAATAGAAAATGATGCAAAAATTCTGCATAATATTATGATACAGCAAGAAAATGGTTCTGTTACATCTTCGATTTCTAGAAACAATATTTTTCTTCCTTCATCACCTTTACTACAACAAGAGAATCCATTTTCTTACTCTACACCTGAACAACAATCTAAATTTGAAAATTTGACACCTCTAGTATTAAATCCTTCTGATCTTGTGCCAAAACAATCTTCTTATCAAGTTTCAAACAATAATGAAGCATATTTCCCGTATTTACCACAAGAAAATACTTTTACACACGGAAGCCTAAATATCGAACAACGTGTTCAAACCTTAGAAGAAAATTTTTACGCATTTTGTCAAATTCTAATCGAAAGTGGATATCATGTTATAGAAACAGGTTTGTAAATTAATTATATTTTTTTATACATAAAATATTTTTGAGTCGTATATTATAAAACTTTTTCAGTTGTAGCAGGATCAATCCATTATGCGGATATTGAACAACGTATAAAAATTTTAGAATTACAAAAAAATTCATTTTACCAAACTTTAGTCCAATATGAATTTATTAACATAGGTATTTAGTTGCCACTTAAAAATTATTTATAAATTATGTATTAAAAATATTTAATTTATTATCTTTAGTTGAACAAGGCACAATTGAAAATTTTTCTACGCTTGAAACCTTGAATATTGAACAACGTGTTAAATTGTTAGAAAATCAATTTAATTCATTTTTTAATCAAAATTATTAAAGTTAATGGCTGGACCGAACAAAACTTCATGTAGATAAAAAAAAAAAAAAAAAAAAAAAAAAAA
>QZLH01000546.1:40339-54033 GCA_003833135.1 Oehlia diaphana
TTTAATAACAATAATTATTTGTATTTTTTTTTTTATATATGTTGTGCCTCAGATCACATCTTGCGTGAAATGAAAGCTAAATCACGTGATATTACCATATATAGTAATATTATTATGTAGATCATCACGTGTAATAACATTAACTGTCACATTCTATTGGTGAGTTTTAATCTGAGGCAAGAATCAATCTGAGGCACAACATATATATCAAACTGTAATATCAGATATATTTTAATAAATAAATTACTTTATTGATTACAAAATATCGTAAAGGTAAAAGATGATTAATATTAAAAGATCTTATAACATTTAGATATTGAATGTGCTGTATAATGTTATCGTGTTTTTTTTTTGAAATGGCGATGTTTCTGTCATATTCACTCATAAAAAAAAAGAAAGTTTTGTAAATGAATTAATGATTGAAATTAATTATTGATTGAATGTTCACTAAGAAATTTTATAAAATAATTTCTTAGCAAATTGGATAAATGCTGCGTCACACGTCTTACTATTTAATTGTTTGTTTAAATAATATGATAATGCTACAACGAAATGAACAAAGTGAATAATAACTTAAAAAACAACAATTTTATAAAACCGTCGTACTTAATGATTCGTACTTTACCATACATTCGAATAATAATTTTTTTCCGGGCTGGATCCGCTGCTGTCCTGCCTAATTTCCTGATTTTTTTTTATTTAAATAATTATTATGTTGTTATCTATCACAAAATTACCTTTTCCTAAAGACGTTTAGGTTTATTATTAATGACTTAAATATTGTAATTTTTAAATAAATAAATTTAGAATTTATAAAGAACGCGTCTCTTTCAAATAGCAATTTACAGATTGCATGTAAATATAAATTAAAGGTCAATGCGGCCGAGTCTAACAAAAATATGGCGGAAAAAGTTTACAAAATTTACGAATTGTAATTAATTAATAAGTAAGAAGCAATTCACTAATTTATGTTTAAATGAAAAACAAGTGTCCAGTTATATGCATTTATCGAAGAATTTATAATCGGGTAAATAATTATTTAATATACATATAATTAAGTAATGCTTTTATCATTTTCGCTTGATTGAAACCACTTAAGATGTAATTTTTACAATATATCTTTTAATTAATATACTACTGTATATATAAATATATTCACTATAATTAAAAAATTTTATATCCTTTTTTTGAAAATGTAATAGCTTATGGTATATTTAATGGTTATTGGATGGGGAATAGAGATATCAGACTTCGACCGCCAATGAGTTATTGATCGGACATTGGGAATACTGGAATTAATGCTACTAATCTGATTTGTTGTCTCAAAATATCGGTCATTAAAATCTTGCATATTCCTAATCGGCTGTTTGCTCTGAGAGCATCGGTGACACTATCGTTTGGCTGTTAGGTTTTGGTCATGGCATTATCTCGGCAGTCTTGATGATGATAAAGTTGAACGTTTTTCCGAGATTCGCCAACTACTGTAGGTAAGGCTTGTGCCTAATGGCCTGATTCCTGCATAAATATTCCAAAATAAGTTTGCTCAATCAATGTATAAATCAAATCATGCTTATTGATCATATAAAATTTTTTTATTTCAGGGGTATTTTTCAAAAATTTTAAACTGCATATCATTGTTTCTAAGCTAACCAATAATTCAAATTAGCTTTAATATAATACAGTAATTTTCATCTGACATGAATGAGAGATATTCGGGGGTCCTATTGAACCTTGACTAGGAAAAAAAAAGAAAAAAGATTACAGCAAAGTAGATCTGAATTGACATGGATCTCGTTAATTTCTTGTACTTGCGTAAATGTTGTATAACAAAAAGCAAAGAAAGATTTAATAAAGGGAATCGCAAAAAAATGTGGCGCAGTTTAATAAAAGTAATCGCATATGAAATGCAAAATCATGTAAGTTAATGATAATCCAATATCGCCACATTTCTATTTTTATGATATCGAAACCATTATCCCTGATATTTTTATGCGGGTGAATAATGAATCTAGAAAACGTTCTAATTAGAATGTTATAATTCATACCATTATTCTGTGGAGTTCAGTTGTTTTTGAATTTTTTTTACATTAAAAAATAAATATTAAATATGCTACTCCTACCCCTTAAAGTTTCGTCTCATGAATCTGAAACGGTATCAATTCCATAATATATAGAAAAGGAATTGAAATCAAAAAAAAAAAAAAAATATTGCTATCAGTTAATCTTTTACAGGTGATGATGTCCATATGGAAATAGTAAATGACGTGCACACGACAGGAATCTGCATCGTCATAATCACCTGTAATTTTAGCAAAATTTTTTTACTACAACAAAGAAGTCAAATATAAGATTTGCGTTTTAATAAGATATAAAATTATTCGGCATATATTTTTAGTAAAATTGTGACCAGAAAAACTAATTCTTCAATTTTAAAAATATTGTAAATATAAAAAAAGATAAAATCCTTTCAATTTTTTGATTTTAAAGATAATGAATTTGCAGATAGATATGTTTCAGTAAAATCTCTTTATCACATATCTTATTAAATTCAGTTTTTATTGTTTATTTTTAAAATAATGTAATAATGCGTGTAACGCTGCATCGAACAAAGTGGAATTCAAACTTTTTTTTAAAAAAACAATGAGCAATTTCAGTTATTGAATAAAAAATTGTCGTACTTAAAAATTTATTTAATACTTTACTTACATTCGAGCAATCGGAACACATTATTGAACTTTTTTAGGCTTGGATCTATTATGAACCTGGTTAAGGGGGCTCAGTTCCCTGAATTTT
This sequence comes from Oehlia diaphana, assembly GCA_003833135.1. Classification (NCBI taxonomy): domain Eukaryota; kingdom Fungi; phylum Glomeromycota; class Glomeromycetes; order Glomerales; family Glomeraceae; genus Oehlia; species Oehlia diaphana. Next base: position 43,133 of record QZLH01000546.1, read on the forward strand.
ATTTATTTTATTTATATTTTTAGTAATCGGATTTAATTTTTACAAAAAAAAAATTATTTAATATCATCTTTTATGACTAGTATAAACCACTAAAATAATATGATTAAACCAAAAATATATAAAAACGCGTCCCTTAAAAAATTTATAATTTACAGATCGCGCGTAAATATAATTCCGAACTTCAAATATGGGTCATATGTAGATGAGTCGCACAAACTATCACTCATTTGGTTCTCTTATTCGGCTTTATTTACCCGCTCATACGATTTATAAATATATATTTGGCTAATTATAATTTTATTGATGACTAAAATTAATTATTAATAGTTCGCCATTTAGCTTTTATTGAAATCTAAAAGGAATTCTCTTTCGTTTAGTGTTTTGTTCATTGTGGATCACGCAATATAATAAATAAAATATAAATTTCATATGATCATTCCACTATTACATAAATAGTACGATTACGCCCCCGGAGAATAAACATGTAACATGTAAATGGAATTATTGTAAAAAATATATTTATATTTTTTAAATTGAAACGAATAAGGGTGTTCTATCAGCTGATGCAATTAATTTAATTCATCTTTTCAATCTTCAGCTCCTTTTCCATTTGTGAACAGATCAAAAGAAATTATGCCGCAGCATTTTTTCACGAAATTACGTGAAATGATTAATTCATTCTAAAGAAGCTGAGCTTCTTAAAGAGGTTATTTTATTTATTAATTCATCTTATTATTTGCATATACTTGTAATATGTGTACATATTTTATCTACTATATACGTATATAAAAAAATTGTAAATTATATTTTATTATATTGTTCCAAAACATTTTAATATTATTATCTTAATAATAAAAAAAAAAGTGTAATTTTAATGAAAAGAATTATTTTTTCTTTTTAATAATTTTATTAAAAAAATTTTTGTTTCTTACTAATGAATAACAAAAAAATTTTGAATTTTTTTTTTTATATAAAAAAAAAAAACAAATTTTTTTGATAATTAATATATAACAAATAAATACATTATTTACAAGAAAAAAGGAATGAAGGGAAGGAAGAGAAGGAAGAAAGGAAGGGAAGACGAGATAAAAGAAGGATGAATAAAAAAAAAAATTAAAATCATACAGATAATAAAAATAATTATATTCGGATGTTAAGAAAATAAATGAATGAAAAAAAAATAACAAATGTGTAAAAATGAATTAATGATAAAATAATGAGATAATTAATAAGGTTTTTTTTTGGAAGTATACGAAATATTATCTTTTTTTTTTTTTGTTTTTTGTTTCACTAATATTAACTAATAAAAAGGGAAAAAGAAAAATAAACCCAAAAATCATTCTAAAAAACTAAGTAGTATCTTTATAGATTGTCATTTCTTTTAGTATATCCCTCTCTATCCCAAAAAAATTAATAACGAGAGAAAAAAAAAATGTAATTGTTCATAAATTCATACAAAAAAATCTACGGAGCACATATCAAATTTTTTATCATACATGCAAAAATAATGTTTGAAAAAAAAAATGATATATTATATGTGCACGTGAGAGGAAATGTTTTGTGTATATACAGAAATTAATTTTAAAAGTTGAAATTTTTGAAATTTTTTATGCAATAAAGGGGAATTAATAATGTACTTTTTTGATTATGTGCTCTATGATTTTTTGTAAGTTTTTTGGTTAATTTTTAAAAAATATTTTTTTTTTTGTTTGTGTTGTGTGTTTGTGTTGTGATTTCTTTTTTTTTTTGCGCGATACATCATTGAAATTAAGTCGTTAATGAAGTATTGTTAATGTTAGCAATGTTAGCATCAGGACGCATGCTAATAACTTCAATCAATCCGGGGGCGAATCTAGCAGTGGATGCGGAAGATGAAGCTCTACTAATACGTTTTTTGGCATTACCCCGGTTTCTAAACTTGTTGAATTTTTCAGCGATCACATTGCCAGAGAAAGATGATTTGTGAGTTCCTTTTTGTGGGAAACCATTGGAGTTCTTTTCATGTTCAGTATTATTTGTGTAAGTAACGGTGGTGGCAATTGTGTTATCCTGACTAGATTCATCAACGGAATATTCACTAGCACTTTCAATAATTGTGCTAATTGAATTCTGAGTATTGATTACGTTCACATTATTATTATTGCTAGATCTGCGACCTCGTACGACACTACTAGACCTTCGTGAAATTTGAAAAGTAGGTTGGTCGACAGATTCAGCTTTCGTTGTTGATTCACTGGATTGATCAATCAAGACAGTATGTCTTCTTCTTTCAGTTCGAATAAATCGTTTAAAAGAAGAAGAAGGAGTAGAAGACGAAGAAGATGATGATAATTTTGGTTGATCGTTGTCCTCTATTGATTTTCCAGGATAAATTTTATTGGCAAAATGAAGAAGTGCTGCTTGATTACTTTTACTAATATGACAAGGTGGTGGTATAATATCTACATCTGATACTATTGATTCGATCGTTATAGGAATACTTAATGAAATCAATTCCTTATTTTTATTTGCCATTTGAATAGAGATAACAAGTTTGTGTCTAATTTCAACATTACTTAATTCATAATCTCTAACAAGAGGTTGAGTGATTGGCAGTTGGAAAACCATTGGTCTACTTTGTAATTTTAAAGGTTCCTTTTTAGGTAGATCGAAACAGAAAGGTCCAGAAATGATTTTTGATTTACGATCAGGAAGCGATTCATCTCCTTCTTTAGATCGTAAATTTTTAAAATTTTCAGTTTGAACAAACCAAAATTTTACATTATCAACGCGAAGACCATCCCATCGTGCATGAAATGTAAAAGTATCAGAATCTAATTTCATAATCCTTGGTATCAAGAATTCATAATCAAGAATTTTATCCCTTGAACCGGTATATCTGGTTGCACCAAGACCTTGTCTAATATGTTCATCAGATTGTAATAAGGTTCGTTGTACGGATAAGTCTACAACGTCTACAATCTTATTTTGAGCTGCTGACAAATCATCTGGACCTCGAGAGACGAGTTCAGCCTTCAAAAAGTACTCACATAAGACCAGATCCGAACTCATAGATTCTGGTAAATCTCCTGGAAGGAGAAATTCGAAAAAGAATTCGTGTATCCCTGGGACAAGAGTACGTTTGTTTGCCAATAAAATGCAAGTTGAAAATAATGTTCCTTGGAGTGGTTTTTCATCAGAAATCGAATCAGAGTTTTCATTTATTATATGGAATTCTCCTGCAAGAGTGAGCATAATTTCCTAATATAATAAATAAATAAATAAATAAATACGTATATACATATATATAAATGTACATATACACCAGTTAGAAAGGGATATTTAAAAAGTTGGTGACACAATAATAAACATCCATGGAGAAAAAGTATCAATGAACTTGATAAACTCAAAACATTCATAAGGGTTTCTTTGTTTAATAATATGAAATAATAACTTACTTTAACATGTAACTTTCCAGCCACTTCTAGCCTCACTTTACCCCTCACCGTCCTCGACTTATTTTTATCAGGCGGTCCATAAAATATAACTCTATTCTTATCGAGTATTATATTAAAGTCAACGACGACTTGACCAGCCCGTAATAATTTTAAATTTCGTATAAAAATGTTGTATGGTATGCTTGAGTCAAACTCTAAGAGAGAAGCAGTTGTTGCGTTATGTTGTGAAGGCATGAGGTGAGAATTATTGTAAGTATAAAAAAAAAAAAATTGCGAGTAGGTAGAGAGGAGGAAAAGTAAAGAGACGGCGAACAAGGGGTATTTAGAGAAGTGAGACTAAAAATCGAAAAAAAAATTTTTTTTTAATAAGCGATGAAAAAAAAAAACAAAGGAAAAAATAAAATCTTTAGATTAATATAAAAAAAAAAGTAAATATTTTTCAAAATAAAAAATATCGTAAATTTCGTATAATAGAAAATTAGTTTACCTTTGTACACTATGCAGGAACCGACAATAAAAACAATTCTTTCAAATTGTCCCCTTGTACATTTTACATGGGAGTATTTATGTAAAATTTAAGTGAACATTGTGTTTATAAAAAACCGGTTTTTTTTTTTTTTGAATGGGCGGGTAAAAATTTACTATAATGAGTGTATCTTGTCATACAATTCACAATTTCCGGCTTTAGTCGTGAAGGCGGCCGAAACCTTTTGTTATTATTAGAAATTAATTACAAATACGGAAATTATTTGTTCACAAAAGATATTTAAATTTCCAAATAAACTTAATTTTTTCTTTATAAAGTATTAAAATGTGCATTCTACCATAAACAACTAATAAAAAAACAATCATATATAGATAGATATGCCCAATAAAATTCTATAAAAATCCTTTACAGCCTAATCTAAAAAAATAAATTACTATTATTGGAAGATTAGGTAAGTACTTAAAGGTGATACCATAAATGTATATCATATGATTAAGTAAATGTTTACTATTTGTTCGACAATTTTAGACAAGACAAGTACCATTTTTAACTGCGCCCTCTTATTGCGTGATATATTTGTATTAGGTAATAATAGAATTAAATTAAATGTCTATAATGTACAAAATAAGTAGATAAAAGGGATAGTTTACATTCACATTGGAAATTCATTTTCTTCTTTTTTTGAGAGTAGCGAAAAAAAGTAAGAAGCTTATGTACAATTGTTATAATTGTTATTAATCGTAATTAATCTATTTTAGGCTTATCTATCAAAGATAATCGACCATTTTTTAACGAGCTTAATGTCCTATTATACTCTACAAGATCAGATCGGCATTTAAGAGTTTTGACTAGAAGGAAGTTGGTGTCTTCCTCTCATATTACTATGAGATCTCCATGCTTTATACAATAAGATTGCAACAACTATTATAACTGATAATACTACAACCCCACCAATTGTACCACCTAAAATGACGGCTAAATTTTGAGATATGAAAGTTTCTTTTAAACCCGTTTCCTCCTTATCTGTTTGACTTGCTTGAATCATATCATAAGATATCCAACGAATCTTTGCGGTGTCGCTAAAATCTAATATACTTATCAAATTTGTTTCATTTTGTGTTCCTGCTATATAACCGAAGGCAGTTATCATGAAATTTCCGACTGTTGCCGCCGAATGAAATGAACGAGATTTTGGCACATTTTCAACTTCAGGTATTATCCATTGATAAGGTTTTGAAGCTATAGAGAGAATTACAAGATCTGGAGTAGCTGGAGTTACTAAGTCTTCGCTGCTTGCGCCTCCGTATACAATAATTTCATTATTTGAATTTAAAACTGCCGAATGTCCAATACGAGAATCAGGAACATTTCCACTAGTATTCTTTCAAATGAAATCGATTGGTAAATAGATTTATATTTTTTTTTTTAAAAAAAAAAGAATTAATAATACTTACAATTATATCCCAACTTGATGATTTGGTATTGAAGACATAAATCTATTAAGGAAAAAAAATATAATAAATATTTTTTAATAAATTAATTTCTCTCTTTGTAATCGTTATATTTTGTAATAATTTATACTTACTTCATTCATTTTAGCAAAAGATACATTTAAACCGTTTGGAGAGGTGGATTGTCTTCCTCCAATATAAACGATTTCACCACTTGATAACATTATAGCAGTATAATCGGCCCAATAAGGTATATTTATAATTTTTTGAGCACCAAGAATCATCATATTATTCCAAGAAGAATATTTTGTATTTAATATGTTCATATCTTTAAAAAATTTGTTGTTTTTTTCACCACCAAAAATGTACAAATAATTGTTCTCAATATCAGATACTGTTTGAAATTGATTTCTACCTTCAGGAGCAATACCATCAATTTTGGGTATACTCCACTGCTTTGAACCATATAAATCATAAGAAAAAATTATTGTTTCATTCGTTCCACCAAAGATATAAATTTTTTTTCCACCTTCTGCTAATGACAATGATGACCAACAATATTCTTTTGGTGGTTCTGTTATTTCTTCGAATATTGGTTGCATATTTGAATCTGGTAATGTTAAATAAAAGAAATCATTCAAACAATTTTTTGTCCCACCCGATTCTTGAATTAAACCTCCTATAAAATATATAATATTATTATTTTTATCCAAAACACATGAAGTTCCATATCTTGCACTAGGAACATATTTGGAATAACAAAAGTTTGAAAAATAAATTATAAATATTATAATATACTTTATTTTAGTTGATATCATGGTTTTAGAATTTTTTTTCTCATATGATATCATGGATTAATTTATATCTGAATTTATGAAAAAAGAAAGAAAGGACGTGAATATATTATATATATATGTTCTTTATATAATTTTTTTAGTTTGTTTACCTTAAATTAACGATCCATACTTAATTTGTATTTGTGGAATCTCATTGTATCCGAAAGTTTCTTAATTTTTTGCATTACAAATTAATAAGTAAATTAATTACTCCCTGATTTGAAGAACACTTTATTATCCTACTTTAATTATTAACATAAATATATATGCGATTTAAAGTTTTTTTTTTTTTTTAATTAATTAATTATTGTTGTTTTATTTTATACCTTTTAGGTACTATTCTTTAATAATTTAATGAACACCAATGAGAGAAAATAAGGGTCATTTTGTGAACAAAACAATAGGTTGGTCAACGATAAACTTTAATTATTTTACCATATTAATACATTTAATGCTGTTTTAATTTGTCAATTATATTGGATTTGCAATTATATGCGTTTGAAATTTGGATCGTTTACTATAAATTTCTTTCCCGTAATTATGTAAACATATGTACCGTACAAATGAATTAGTATTATTTATAAAAACAAAAAAAAATTCACAATTTTTTTTTTTTTGTATTATATTATCATATCATATCCTTTTTGACTGGATATTATAACTGAGATTTTCGTTGTCAAAAAGATAAAGAACAAGACTTTGTTTAAAGCCACCAATCAAAATTCTTGCACGTGTAATTCACTAAAAAAATGACGGCATATACGGAATATATTTAGATAATACTTTGTATATATATATATATATACGAATAATTGTAACCAAAATAAGGTAAAATGGTTAAAATATTTGTGAGAGCCAAAGAATTCCTCAACTTGTATTTTTTAAAAAGTAATGACCAAATATTATTATGCATTTGGTACGATAAAAACGAAAATTATAATTGGACTTATCCCAATCTTTTAAGAATGATCCAAATTATACTATTAACACAAATATAATTAACCAATAAACATGAATATGAAGTGTTACTATTTTGATGGTATTGAATATTTTTTAAAGTACATTTTTTTTTTCATTTATTCAATAATAAATATAATAAAATTTTTTAATGCAAAAAATTATCAAATATAGAACTAATACCAAGTTTTTTTCCGATTAATAATCATATTTTTATATAAATGATTAAGTTTAATGCGGGGAATATTGTTTTTATATTAAAGTAAATGAATGAATTTCTCTAATTCGGTTAGACTTAAATAAATTTCTATTATAAATTAATTTTTTAAAAAGTGTGATAAGTTAAAAAACCTAATTAATATAAAATAACGGATGATCAAATTACTTAAACCGTGATCCAAAAATTGATACGCGCATTGATAGTTACAATTATCAATTTCTAGAACAGAAAAATTAATCGTAATATTTGCTGATTTCAGGTGTGGAACTATTATCACGCATATCTCAAAAATTAGTTGGCATGTCTTAAACTGTTCCATAAAAATGTTCGATTAACTATGAAATGAGTATTCTTTCCTTTCTAGCATTTCTATTGACCATCCGGTCCATCCCTGAGCACAACGAATCCTTTTTCTGAATTCTTTTATTAGAGCAAGCAAAGTACATGAATCTTCAAACAAATATGTGAATATTACGGCATTCGGCATTACACCGGTGCCGTATTACTATTTTAATATGAATATTTAGATCAAACTTGGTGTAATGTATTTCACAGGATTCACCACAAAATCCCGACAACCATAATATCGACCTGGTTGGAGTAACGGATCTTAATTTATCCAATATAATTTGAATTATTTGATGAGTATTAACGCAAAATATTTGTAAATCTTATAAATACCAATGCAAATTGTTTGCAAAATTTTATTAATATTATGCAAATTAATTACTATATTATTAATGAAATTAAAAGAAAAAAATTTTTTTATTTTAATTAAAAGGACTATGTACAGTATATTAATAGATTACTAATCTTCTGAAATTAGAAACAATTGCATTAAAAATTAACTAATCTCAAACTCATCCCCAGTCAGGATTTTGGTTTTAGATCATCTGAATCCTGTGACTCTCAGGATTTTGATTCAATCGGGATTTGCATTTATCAGGATTTATACTTGTTATTCCATGGGTATCAATGAATAACTGAAATATTCACCGATGCCTTGGGGGCCCCCCGAAGGGAGGAGAGCATCGGTGTATATGGAGTATTTATTAGATACCCATGAAATAACAGGTTTATCTCATTGTGTATGGCGTATACACCGATGGATTTTATACTTTTTTATACTTTTTTTATACCGGTGGAATAATTTACAAAAAAATCCATCGGTGTATACATAATACCAATGGGATAATGGTATAAACTCGATATTATGGTTGTCAGGATTTTTGGGAAATCCTGATATTTCAGTTATTATTTCACCATTACGTCATAATTTATTATCTGGAATAATTAATTAAACACACGAATTATTATTTATTAACATTATCTATGAATTGATTATGATACCCAGCAGATTTGTATGTAAATTTGTTGATTTATCAGAAGTTCTATGTAATTCGTCCCTATAGCTTGGCCTTTATCAAATTATCATGTGCATATACTAGCCATATACCTACCCACGAGTTCGCTAACGACGTTGATAACTAAAAAAACTATAATGCAATATATTGTACGTTCCTTCTTTGGAAGAGTTACTCTCGGAAGATAAGAATAAACTAATTACGAATTAATTGACGGTGTAAGCGCGAAATTTTCGCTATTCAGGAGAAGCTCTTTGTGAAATTTGGCATCGTGATTTAATTTGGAAAGAAGTTCGATGCTTGTTATGTTTATATTCACAGATCCATTTGAATACAATTTGAGGGAACAGAAAGAGAAAAGGCTGAAGAATTAAAAGGAGACAAAAAAAGGAACAAAAAAAAAATGGTAAACTATTGCAAATATATCGAATTTCATGAATTATATTAGATGTGCAAGCAATAAATATATTAAAAACTATAAAATTGAAAATTTCAACGAGGCATTTTTATTATAAAGAAAGATTTTCTTTTCCACTTGATTATCGATTTTCTATATAAAGACTAAAATTTCGAGTTAATATAATTATCTTATTATCAATTGGCTTTCGTTATTTATCTTACAGAATTACACTAATTTAAGCTATTTAAAAATCAAGTTATTGAAATCTAGATCCCATATATGGTTGTCATTGCATTCATACATAAGAACTACAATATGCAACTATACAATTAGTTAAGTTACTACCACTACTTTATGTTTGTTCTGGAATCTGGATTATTATTATTTTGTAAATACATTTAATTTCATCATATACTTCAATAAAATTAAATTAACATTTATTGCATTATGAACCATAATTAAAGAACATCTACGTGTTGAAATCGAAACGCTATATGAGCTACAAAAGTTTGTTTTCCTCCACCTCCAACAATGCCCGATAATCTAAATTTATTATGTTTCCCGAATGGACCAATTTGAATTGAACCAGTCACTTGAAACAATTGATAAAGATTTCCAAATCTAGCAGATTTACCATCATTGAAAGTAAATTCTATTGTACCGAGTAATCCAATACCAAACATTAACTTTACAGCAACAATATATTTTGAAGATTTATCAAGATCTGAAATACTATGTTCTGCTCCACCTTTACCTCCAATAATTTTACCGGCTTTATCGTCTTCGTAAAAAGCCTGAATTTGATCAATTACATTACCACTTCTTAATTTAATTTTTGTGATAACACCAGATTCATCTTCAGATATATTATAAAGTAGGTGAGAATTATCATCAAAATTATGTAAGCCATCGGGAAAGGTATCAATACCATATGGCCCAACCCAAAAACTGCTAATACTAAGAGGCCAAGAAATATTATATGAAGGTTCATGGTCATGAATGAAATTAACTAACGAAAGGATATGCGAAAACATCTTCATAAAATCTGCTATTGCTTCGTTAAACATTCTTAATTTGATAAGGTCAAATACTTTTATGAATATTTGATCATTTGAAGATTTTGCAAAATAATTCACTGTCTTATTACCAATTATATCTTTGACCTCCCCCTCAGCTTGAAACTTAAAAAGTGAACCTAAATTACTAGTAATCTTAGTTTTCGTTGTTATTTGATCCGTCCGCCATGTAAAGAATTGATGATAAGAATTTGTAAAGTAATCTTTGTAGCGAGAAATTATTTCTTTAAACTCATTAATTCCGAAGTTTGACTAAAATAAAATATTATTTATTATTAAAATTAAGAAAAAAACATAAAAAAGAAGATAATAATTATAACTACCGTCTGTAATTTTAAGGCTTCTCTTAATATAGTAAAATGTATGATTGCAAAAGTAATAGTAAAAGGCATCAAGTGAATTATTTTTTCACTTTTCAAAATTTCTTCAAAAAATAAACTACACTTTTCGACGAGGCTTGTTATATGAGTAGCTCTTATATCGTCTTCTTGAATAATTAAATATTCCAAAAGTAATTTTTTAATTGGTTGAAAATTTCTTATCCAATTATTATATTCTGTTTCAACAATTTCTTTACTAGTGATATCCTTCGCTCTATCCTTAATTTGTACGAAAATGTCATCACCATTATTCTCATGTTTTATAAAAAATAAAATGACCAAAGTTGATAATA
>QZLH01000547.1:0-15829 GCA_003833135.1 Oehlia diaphana
CCCTAACCCTAACCCTAACCCTAACCCTAACCCTAACCCTAACCCTAACCCTAACCCTAACCCTAACCCTAACCCTAACTATAACCCTAACTATAACCCTAACTATAACCCTAACCCTAACCCTAACCCTAACTATAACCCTATCCCTAACCCTAACTATAACCCTATCCCTAACCCTATCCCTAACCCTAACCCTATCCCTAACCCTATCCCTAACCCTAACCCTAACCCTAACCCTAACTATAACCATAACCCTAACTATAACCATAACTATAACCATAACTATAACCATAACTATAACCCTAACTATAACCCTAACTATAACCCTAACTATAACCCTAACTATAACTATAACCATAACTATAACCATAACTATAACCATAACTATAACCATAACTATAATCATAATCATAATCATAATCATAATCATAACCATAACTATAATAATAATTCTAATCACAAATCCTTCTAAATTTTTTAAAAAAATTAAATTCATTTAATTTAAAATAATTTTTTTTATCTATTTAATATTTTTTTAACTTATTTTTACTTATATATTATATACATCATAAAATTTTTATTATTTTAACAATATATATATAATTTTAATTATTTATATAATATATTTTTATTTTTATTAAAAAATAATATTTTTTTAATCAAAAATAAAAAAAAAATCATCTCAAAATAAATAAATAAAAAAATTAACAATAAATATAATATAAATAATAAATTATAATTATATAATACATATTTTACATACTAATATATATTAAAAAATTATTTTTTTAAAAAACTTATATAATTTTCTTTAAATATAATTTTAATATACAAAAAATTTTCTCATTCAATTATTTCTACTTTATATAAATAAAACATAACATTATTTTTAAAAAAAAACTTATTTTATATTTATATTTAAAAAAAAATAAAATTTATTTTTATTAATTCATATTTATTTTAAAAAATTAAATTTTAATTCTATATCAAAAATACATTATATTTATATATTTATAATTACAAACCTTACCACTATTAAAATAAATCATCCTATAATCTAAATCAAAATTTATATATAAAATATAACTAAGGTTGCTTGCCAAAACCTCTCCAAAATCCTGCGATAAATTTCGGCAAGATTTTACTATATGTTTACTATAGTTTCGGCAGGGTTTCGGCAGTTTCGGCAAAGTTTCGGCAGGATTTTTAATATGATTTAATATAGTTTCGGCATTTTCCGTATAGGTTTCGGCAGTTATTAAGAAGGTTTCGGCAAGCAACCTTAAATATAACTAATATCAAAAATATCAAATTAATTAATTATGACAAAAAGTCAAATAATCAAAATTTAAGTATTTTAATAATATTATAATAAATTATCACCTGTCTTTAGTATTTAGGATTTTTTTCATCAATTATAAATTAACAGACTAATTAATATATCTAGGATAATAAAAAAGTTATTTACTGATCTAGTTTAATATTTAAATGGATCATCATCCTTCAGATAATAACTTACTAGATTAGTAAATAACTAATACATATATATTACTAATACTAATAATTCCTAATAAAAAATTAATAATAAAAATGTAATTTTATTAAATAATATAGAAATTTATTAAAAATATAAATCTATTAAATAAATAATAACAAATATAAAAGTAAAATAAACAAAATATGCAAAAAATTTACTGTGGAAAAAAAACTTACAATCAAAAAAAAATAATACTTTAGATAATATAATCTAAACTTTTTATTAAACCTATTCAAGTATTAATAACTTTTATTCAAAAAAAAATTATTGCCTTATATATATTTATATTTTCATATATAATAGTTTAAATTTATCAATATTATTACTAATATAATTAATCAATCAATTGTCCTTTTCTCATTGCAATTATCTGTAAAAACATTTTTGTTACTATTTTATATAAGTTTCATATGCCTATATAATTCTTCAACTATATAAATCTCAAGAAACTTCTTTAACTAATTAATAAAGCAATTTTTCTAATATTGTAATAATTAAACTAATACTTGTAATTAAATATTTATAAATCAAAAGCAACAATAATACAAAAAATTATAAATAACTAATAAAACTAAAATATATTATAAGAAATATTTTATATTGTAATAAAACTCAACCATAATCATAAGATTTTTATACACTACATCATATGGCTTATTTCAATCTTCAACTATTTCATTAAGTAATTCTAATAATAATTTTAAATAATTTTATCTAAGCCAAAATTTTGATAACATTATAATTTTTTTCTTTTTAGTTAATTAACCAATAGAATTTAAACACATTCTAAAGTAAAATTTTATGTAAAAATAAAATTTTTACTAGTAGTATATTTTAGTAATAAATAAAGTAATATTATACTAATTATATTTTTATAATTTATTATAATATAATTTTTCTAATAAATTACTTATTTGTATAATTTTTAAGAATTTTATTTTACAATTACTTCTTATTATATTATTTAATTAATTATTTATCCTGTTATATAATTAATATTATATAATTTAATTATATAATTATTCTATACAAATAAATAATTATTAATTAAATAACCCTATCAAAAATACTTATTATATATTTTAAGGATAAATCTAATTGTAACATCCTGTTACGCATCTTATTTGTAACAACTCCCAATTTTATCCAATTAAAATTTAAGATCAGGCATTATGTAAACAAAAAACAAAAGATCAGTCGTATAACCAAGACAAAGAATTTTTTAAAAAATTTCAAGAAACTGCTTATAACTTAAAATTTTGTCTATGAAACTTTTTAAGTACATTAAGTAAAAGTTTTCCAAATTAAATTTTGCATATAAAAATTTTATTTGTAAAACAGATACTAAATTTATTATTAAAAAAAAATAAAAAAAGGATGTTACAAATAAGATATGTAATAGGCTGTTACAAATACATTTATTCATATTTTAATATTATATTTTTAATATTACAATAAAATTTTGGTTTAATTATTTTGATTTACTTTTACTATTTAATTTTATTCTTAATTTATTTGCAATATAATAATTAATGTTTGATCGAACTGGAGAGATTATATATATCAATTTTTATCACTAAAAAACTCACTTTTAAAGATATTTTTGAAATGTTGCAGAAGGATGTATCAAAAGAAAAATCAATAAAATAAGTTGATTATATAATTAAACTTTAAAAATCCTTAATTGTATTATTAAAAGAAAACCTCATAATATTAAAATTATGTATGTCTAAATAATTTATTATTTAAACTTAAACTCATATTTTTAAATGATTTAATAATACCAACACATTCTATTTCTTAAAATCTGGTACAATTTAAGACAAATAAATAAGAAAAAATAAACTGCAGATCAATAAATAAGTATTAGTTATTTACTAATCTAGTAGTATATAAATGGGTTATCATTCAAAATGTTAAAAAAACTTTTTTTTGAAAAAATCAATTTTTTTCAAAACTTACCTATTGGGATTCATGGATTATTGAAAAATCATATCAAACTTTGTATTTATTTTTACATGTATAAATAAAAAAATTTTTCTTAACAAAAAAAAAAAAACTGTTTTCTTAAAAAATAATCAGTTAGTATAAACTAAATGTTTTTTTGGTAAAATAACATTGTTTCTTATATGCTAACAAAAATTTGAATAATTTATATTTTATATAAAATTAATCAAAAATTATTGGAATAATGCTTAAAGTTAAAAATTTTGAAGCTAAGTTAAGGTAGGACTCTTAAAAAGAATTATAAAATTAGAGCAGGTTTGAGTAGAAAGAAAATCTAAAAAAAATTCCCAAATTCCAGACTAAATGCATCCAAATAAGAAAATTCTTGACAAGAAACCTATGATTAAATATCACCCTCCTTTCTTGAATGGATTAGAACTTGATGCCTTCTTCTAAAAATATCAAATTGTACTAGAGGTGTAAAGGGCTCAGCATTAGTTTTATAGTACTAGGATGTTTAAAAACTCAAAGTTATAATTGGCTTGAAGACTAAAAACCAGAAATTGTTATTCAAAAATTCGACCTCCTATAATCATCTAACTTTAAGAGATAAATATATTGCAGATACGTATCACAGTCAAACAGGCGAAAATTCTGAAGTTAACCAACCTCCTCCTATATTCTTAATAAGGTTGCTTGCCAAAACCTCTCCAAAATCCTGCGATAAATTTCGGCAAGATTTTACTATATGTTTACTATAGTTTCGGCAGGGTTTCGGCATTTCGGCAAAGTTTCGGCAGGATTTTTAATATGATTTAATATAGTTTCGGCATTTTCCGTATAGGTTTCGGCAGTTATTAAGAAGGTTTCGGCAAGCAACCTTAAATTCTTATCGACTATAATGAATAGCAGGTTAGTCTAGTGTTTGCTTGTATGTCTTGTACATCACTCCAAACTTGTAAAACAATTTCCAAATGCCTGGCTTAACCAGTTCAAATGCAGAAAGTGAAAATTTAATAACTGATATTTGTCAAGAGATTAGCCGACTCGCCTTGAATCTCGGCGAGAAAGGTCTTCCAGAAACAGAGAGGACTAGGTTGCGAGCATTTTTCACTAGTAACTTAAATAAGGCAAGGATAAACGTTGTGTCGAATGTTCTCAATACAATCCCAAAGGATAACTATACCGAGAGAATCGCGTACCTGAAGAAAGTGTCAACTGGTAGTTCATATATATAAGAATATTCGATAATATAGTTTTGGCTTTACTTTTTCGTTTTCTCTGTCATGTTTTCCAATAATACCGAATACTTGCATAACTTTGTGCTTTTCTTTCCTTTCCTGCTTCTTATCATCAAATCCGCTCAAAAAAGAATTACGTAATAAAATAGATATAGCAGATGCTTTTCCTCAAGGTATATATCAACAAGTCTCACCGGAACTATTTGTTGTGACTAACTGAACATTATATTATGTTTTAGGCCTGTTATACTTGAAACCAGAACCTTTACTTCGCACTTCTGGTGCGAATTGGGAATATCAACCTGACCCAACTCTGAATGAAATCTTGCAAAAAGCGATCAGAGAACATTATGATGCTTTTCTTAAAGGCGATTTTGACAAAACAAACATCCCGATATATCTCTTTCTTTCTGGAGCTGGGACCGGAAAATCTCGAAACGCTAATGAATTCCAACAGACGGCAATTAGTTCAGTTAGTAAAGATAAAGTCCTATTAGCTAGAATTAAGGATGCTTATGTATTCAATGTCAGCTATGAGAATGGAACTGCTTTACGGCCAAGGGAAGATCCTTTTCTGGCTATTGGTACTCGAATGCTATTTCAACTTCTTAGAGAAGAAATGGATTTTGATGAGGTTCGTCTCACATATGAGCCACCGTCTCCAATGTCTGTTTTGTCATTGGTTGCTAAATATCGGAATCGAGATTTGAAGAACATTACGGTTATTTTGATCGTTGATGCCATGCAACAGCTTATGTTAAGTACTGATGACGGTTTGAATAAAGATTCTGATTTTTACCGTACTACGTCATCTATCGGAGATCTCGGATTGAATAAAACTTTTCTATTGCCATGCATTACTTGCACAATCGCTACTTCAGTTGAGAAAGCATTACAATTTTCGCATCGAAAACGTGCATACTTGCCAGTCTCTTCGCTGAAACCTCCAACATATCGCCAAGGAAATAAAGTAATCCCAGTCTTTGAAAAAAAAGAAATTATGGATACTCTTGTGGAAGATTGTGGGGGCTATGGAAGGGCTCTAGAAGTTCTGAGTGAGTGTATGGCTGGTCGTTCTATTGTAAACTGCAATGTTGAGAACTTGATGAATGATCTTCGCTTTAGGCTCACTGATCGATACGTTGAAGCTCTTCAGAATACTGGCAGAGATGCAAGGGCCATTGCACGAGCAGTATTAACCAGAACTCTCTTAGATGTAGACAAGCCTATTCCTAGAACGGAAAAAAGCCAGATGAATACATTCACAGTGGCTTGATACGATTTGAAAGAAAACATGAAGCACAAACGGGATATTTTACTGCACCGTATATATGGCTCTGGATGCTTGTTGAAAAGTCTCATGAGTGGGGAGATCCAATATTTCGAGATTGGGCATTTTCTGACTATAAAGAACTACGAGAATTTATGTCAACACCGGGATCTAAACCATGGCAGGGTTTTGAAAGGTTTGTTGCGACTTTTCGTTGTTTGAAGTCAACTATACTCGATGAAAATGAGCCAACAACGATTTCGGAGGTTCACGCAGGAGCGTTTTTAAATGGTGATCTCCAATTTATAAATCACCATCTACAGCTTGAATATGCAAAACATCGAACAGACACAAGATCTGATAACATCTCTACAAGCAATTGGAACGTTGAGTGCAGTAATTCTATCGTTAACGTTCGGCAATTCAAACATTGTATTATTAACAGTCCAGGCGCAAAAGCTGGAGATGCCTTCCTTTCGTTAGATCTGCCAGATGATAAGAGTCTGACCGAAATTCAACAATACAAACATACACAAAATTCGATCAATCAACAGTTATATTTAAAAGAACGTGTAAAATCTGCATCATATGAAGATTTTTTTATTCTATTTACAACTTCAGCAAACTGTGATGTAAAACTTCCAATACGATCCGGAATTGTATATGAAAAAAATTTTAAGGAATATTTTGGGCCATTTGCGGGCAGAGCATTTAGGCAGTCTAGAGTCCGCACCTCTATACCCTCTGTTGCTCCTACCCTCGAAGTGAACATCAATACCGATCCTATCAAGCAACTCTGCATGGTGAATCAAATCGGTGAAAAACGAGCAAACGTAATTATTTCAAGAAGACCATTTAAAGATATTAATGATGCATTTGAAAAGACTAGTATTTCAAAGAAAATATTGAAGAATTTTTATTTTCCAAAATTTCCAAATGGACATACACTTCACACGATTTCTCATTTTTTGCCTCGAATTAAGTGAATACAATACCAAATGAATGTGCAAAGTCAATTTTCTGTTTCAAATTACAAGTAGAAAAATTAATTAGAGTAGAAATTAGGATAGATTAGATAATTGTACAATACTGTAATTAGTGCTCCAAACCGGTCACAGGATTTGAAACCGGTTTCAAACCGATCCAATTTCTAATAAAAAACCGATCTTTAAATGTAAACCGGATTGGAATTCAAAGCCGGTCAAAAACAAAAATCCATTTATTGACAATACTTGTTTAAGGGATAAATACTCAGTGTAAATTTTCATGTATTGATTGATTAATATGATTTTATGATTTTCCACTCGTCAATACAATAATAGTCCGGAGCAAAAAACTAAAATTTGCGATTTCATTGGGTGACGATCACGTGGCGGTGGGTGTGCGGTCAACTAATTGTCCGGAGCAAAGCGAAGGACTATATATGTCTACGCACTATGATGATCTATGGAAATAACGTGTAAATTTTCAATCACGTGAGTTTCTCTGTCCAGGAATTCCAAGGCGTTATGCTGCTAATCAGCAGAAAATTACCGGAATTCCAAGGCGTTATGCTGCTATTTAGTAGAATATCGCTACATCTTTATTTATTATACCTCGTTCCGGACTTACAACGGTTCCCGTTTCCTAGTTAAATCAAAACTATGTATAGTCCTATAATAAAATTTACTATTGAAGATTTTTTCGTATTGAGCTCTTTTATAGTATAATTTAAACTATTTTATAATAAATTTATTATTATCAAAGCTATATTTTCTTTCTCTAATAACTCTGGATCTTTCTGAATATTTTCATTTCAAACTTTGCTAAATTACTCCAAATATCTGTCTCTTTCACGAAATATCTTTTTTTTTCGTAAGTTTTGAAAAAAACGAGGTATTTTATGTTTCTTGAAGATTTCATGTATCTATTCAACTTTACGACGTTACTTAAATGCTAATAAAGCGTAAGTTATTAAATTTTAAAGATTTTGGATAATTTAGTGGGAAAATGATTTCTGTTTATATGTACATTATAAAAAATTGTATTACCATAAACAAAATTTAAACTCATGCCGGCAATTAATTCGAAGTGGTTAGGATCGACATGTATAGTAAATTTTATTATAGGACTATCCATTGTTTTGATTTAATTAGTTGACAGCACACCCCAACGTGGCGGACAAAGAAAGTCACGTGATCGATTTTTTTTTCATAGTGCGTATACATATATTGTCCTTCGCTTCGCTCCAGACAATTATTCACAATAAATAATTTTTTAAAGAATAATGTTTAGCTTTATTCCATGTGTAATCAAAAATTGAGACCTATCTGTACTATACCACCTACCTGCTCTGCTTCTAGTACTTCACCTTATCCAAACTAAAATATCAATTATTTATTAAAAGATTTCTTGGTTGCTTATGAAAAATGATGTGACAAAAAATTGGATGAAATAAATAAAAGCCTCAAAGTAGTGATCTGATCCTATTTTTAATAGGTCATCCGAATCCAATTCTAAGTCTATTCATCCAATTTAGATGGCAATCTGGATCTTAAATTTTACGGATCAATCCTTAATTCTGGATAGATCCTTAAATTGGGATCTATCTGGATCTATCCTAATCCAAATTTTAACGGATCATCCGTAATCTTTAAATTTTATTGGTTAAAAGATTTTTTTCATCTTTTTTTTATTTATAAAATAAAAACTATATTTAATTGAACACAACTTATATTTTTTATTTCACGTTTTTTATTTCATGTTTTCATTTATTCCTAATTTTTTATTACAAACTAAAATATTAGAAAAGAAGAAAATCAATTAACATTCATCAATTTCATCCCACTCTTTTGCAAAAACTTTCATTGAACGAATATTTCTTTTTAAAGATAATAACTGTCCCACTAAATTCGTATCTAACCGATTTCTTTTTGCTGAAATTAGAGAACCAGTATGGAAAAATAATCTTTCGCTTAAAACAGATGTGGCTGGAACTCCAAGGTACTTGCGGGCAATTAGTGATAGATTTGGAAAAATTTCTTTACGATTTCTCCACCAATCTAATGGATTCTCTATTTCCAATGCAGTTGGCATTGACAAATAATTACTTACTTCATCAATAGTTGTAGGTGTACTTAATTTTTTATTCTTACTTTAACGACGCTTACGGTATTCTTTTTGTAAACATAATGAATATTCTGCATCTGGAAAAGGTATAGCTAGATTAGATGGCTCTGCAACAAGTGTTACTGGTGTTGATTTGTTCAAATTATCAGAATTCAACTCATTAAACTCATCACGAAGTTTTTGAATTATTTCATTTTTTTTATCTTCTAGTTCTAAATCTAATTCCTTGTAACGTGGATCTAATAATGTAGCTATTAATCCTATATCACTTGGAGTATCCCAGTAATAAAGCAACGCATTGTAAATATTATTCTTTACTTTGTATAAAACTCTATCAGTATTTAATGGATTCTTAATAGAGATTTTCTTTTTGATAATGTTGCTTATAATTTCTTCATTATCAACTTCTATTTCAGTTTCTTCAAATATTGTATTTTCATTATTGTAATTAATATCATTTGATGGTGAATCTATTGAACTAGTAGCTAAATTAAAAATGAGCTCCTTAATAGTTGTTGTCATTTTACTAAGTGTTATATATGTATTTCCAGAAAAATATCGGGTTGCTTCCTCAAATGGAATTAAAATATCAACTAATTGGTCTAACAAATTTCATTCTTCATCAGATAACATGATTTTCTTTAGTTTATTACCATCATTTTTATCCTCTTTTTTCGTACTTGTATAAAGATCAGTCTGTAGTTGAATAATTGCATCCTTAAGGTAAAAAAGTCTATTCTAGGCATAGTATAAAGAATTCCAACACGTCTGTACATCCTGTATACAATGCATTACATCCTCATATCCTAATTTACTCTGCACTTCTTCCAATCTTTCTATCTGTTTTTGTGTTGAAAAAAAATTAATTATTCATTTTACACGTGCAGCTAAAACTTCTACAGGCGCTAATCCTTTTCCGATTGATAATTGGAGCATATGTGCAATGCAAGGATGTCTTTAAATATCTCCACATTGGTCTTTTTGAGTCAAAATAGAGAATGCCGCTTTCATATTAGAGCCATTATCAGTAATGATTGCTGTTACACATCCACTAAGATCCTAACTTGATATACTGTACATTCATAAAGTAAATCAGCAATAATATCGGCAGTATGAGGGGATGGTGCATACTTTATTTCCAACATTATACATGTATTACTTTTATATATAATAATAGTTTCTTAATTGGACTTTAATTTTTTAATCACACTGTATGTTAAATCATGTATTGCAAGAGATTTATTTTTTATGAAAATTATATTACATTTCGTGAGTGATTGTGAAGTTTAAATATATAAAAAATTTACACAAATTTGTATTGCATTTCTGCTAAGCAAAACCTGGAGATACGCGTTTCTAGTTTTATGAAATGTCTATTTTATCTCACTTGCTCTTTAAGAATTTTCTTCTTAATCTTTTTAAATTTTTTCAAAGCCTTCTTAGCAGATGGCCTCTTTTTACTATCTTCACTTAGCAAAAGATCCCCGAATTCAGTGATTTTTTCTGAAAGATTAGTGATCCAAATGCTTGCATTCTTAATTAATTTCCCTACACTCCATATATCAACTTCACCACGATGATTTCTGGTAAATACTTCCGGAGCATGTTCCTCTTTTGTAAGATGCTCCGCCGGACTACTTGGATATTCAGTGGCATCATCCCAATCTATAAGAAACCATTTTGATGAATCATCATATCGTCTAATAATATTATCCCACCGGATATCCCGATGATATATAGGATCATTATCATCATGTAAAACCTGTAGATGTTATAAAAGAATAAATAATGTGTCTATCTAAAAATCGCTAACATACTCACCACAAGCGCCTCCAGAACACAGATAATAGCTTCAAACAATTCCTGCTGATTTTTTGGCACAACTTGTTGTCCTTTTGGAGAAAGATGCACTACACCGCTTTCTCTGTTGTAACAATTAAGATGATCAATATTAGGTACTCCTTTCCTAACCAATTTTTCATAAAGATTAACGAGCTTTTGAACGCGACTTCCGACATTTTTGTAAGTATAGGTCTTTTTAACACCTGTGCCACGTATTTCGATCGTACGATTTGTTCTGCAATGTTACGGATAAAAAAAATGACTTCAGATTATGATATTTTGAAAGAAAGTAGATTCCTTATCTCACCTAATAACTGATCGGAACTCGGGCATTCCAACACTTCCAATCACTTGCCGAAGCGCATTAATAATACAGCCTAAATTGATTATTCTTAGCAGATGAAGGACACGTTCCTTCCTAAACTTTAAGTTTGATGTCACGATGTCAACAACATCTGGTATAGCATAACCTTCTACAGGTCGGCAAATGGCAACAAAAGATACTAGAGGTCCATGGGTATAGTAACCTGTGATTGCAAAATCACGTTTAGTATGTAACACGTCTTGAAACAGACACGAGATCTTACCTAAGACGTACGGAGCTGGATCATAGGTCCATAAAAGTTTTCTCCCAAGTTCTGATTTTGGATTATCAGGGCTGGATGATGATTTTTCCTCTCCCCTAAATGGGCAAACATTATTAAGGATTAGACCATAGTCAGGTCGATCATCTCTCGTACTCGTGTTTTGACTACTATTTCGAATAGATACACCGTCGGGAATGAGATATTCCAAAATGTCTCTAATGCAAGTGTCCCATAATCCAACAAAGGAATATTCGGTTCCATTATCTGGAGGAGTTTTATCCTTTAAGATAGGTGAGAATATCGCACGAACACATAAACCGGTGGCGCTTTCAGTATCACTAAATCGGAATAAGACTCTAAGATTATCTAGACTGCAGGGATCTGTGATATTTCTTGATTGTAACATCTCAATTTCATCTTGGGAGATAGGTATCTTAATATCTTCGGGGAGTTCCCTATTAAGGAAATCTTTAAGAGATCCAATTTCTGGAATTGTAAACCTAGGTCTCTTTATAAGTTTTTCAAGAACTTCACCACTGACATCTTGGACTATGAATGTAGAGAAGAAATATTGGTAAATGACAGAACAAACCGGTAATGCAACTATAACAACGACGCATTCTTACCTGCTTTCCTTTTTCTTTCAAGATCTAATGGTTTTGAAAAAAAATGATGATAGTGAGAAAACGAATATGACAATAAATAATTCACATAAGATGAAAACGTTGGGAGACACTTACCAGTGGTGTCGATCAGAAGTTGAACGATGATGTGAATGGCAGACTTGCTTTCCTCATCTTTAGAACTATCCTCATTGAAATATTTACTAAGAGAAAATCGAGGTTGCATCAATTCTCCTCCAAGTTTTTCTTTAATGTCATTTTCGGTAGACAATGTTTCAAGCAACTCGTCGTTCTTGTTGACACTATCACGGTCAACCTTCCAAAGATTCAGATTGTCAGGAGAATAACTATTTTTTTTTTCAGACAAGATAAGAGATTTGACATGTGAAACTTTAATATCTTCATATTTGATCTCGTTAGTGCCAACGATAATTTTGTCACTAATATCAACTGAAATAGATCGGATAGAAGCTTCTCCTAGAAATAGACAATTTAAGGAGAAAATCATTTTGAAAGTATTTTTCTATAAAATTATAAAGATATTTTTTTTTTTTAAAAGAAGTTTAGAGAAATTTGAGAAAAAAAAAAGGTATATACTTCTGAATACATCGTGATTAATTATAAAATGATCTTTATAAACTCTTAATTGGTGACACGAAATATGATATAATGACATAAATGATATAAAGATAGCAAAAAAAAGTTTATAAAATTAACTTATCGGCAAGCGAAAAAAAGTGATTCATTACGATTTTATCGTTACTCGGATTGCATTCACGAGGTATTTANAAAATTCTTTAAATGTAATACCACCAGACTTAGCAATAGCAGAGGCAGAATAAATATTGATATCGTCAAAACTCATTCCTGTTCCTGATAGTACAAGACATAAAAAATTCCCTGTATTGAGTTTGAGTACTGCCCGAAGTAAAATAGAAAAAAATGGTCGTAGTTGACCTTCAGTTTGAGTTGTGGAAAAATGTTCCTTGTAAGTATCGATGGCAACTTGTGATTCATCAATTACGATTGGTAGCTTCTCTTGTGAAGTCAAGGTATTAAAGTTCGCAGTAAGTGTATTGATCAGTTTATACTGATCTTCTTGTTTTAATTCGCGAAAAACATATGAAATGGTAGTCCAGAAGTCTTCAATCTCAGTAATTCGTGTTGGCAAGAGTTGCATTAGAAGCCATTGCTTTGGTGTAAAATTGCGATTGACATCTTGATTATGGAAATCTAAAAGTTTGTTTAAAATGAATAATCGGCCAAGAAGCATGGCACGAGTGAATCTAAGTGCAATGAGCGTGTTTTTGTCAGGGTCATTTACAGTTAAGTATTGGCCCAAATCCGAGATAGAAATGTCCATGTCTTGAGATCCCAAGTTTCTGGAACCATTCCCGGCCCTCAATGAAAGGTAAATTCCAAATGTTCTGCAAAGTAGCTCAAATAAAGAACGAGTTTTTCCAGATCTAGAACCAAAAAAAAGAAAAAGTCATTCATTTGCCTTTGCACATATTTCATCTTGGCTTTCAATAATTTCTATCCTTACCCAGAAGTGCCCATTAAGAAGAGATAATTACTACTCGTAACCTTATCAAATAGCGCAGAAAGCATTTCTTTATGGAGGTAGCCATCATAGTCATTATTGTCAAAGTCTGGTAATGAATGCAAAATGAACGAAGGCTTATTACCAATTGCAGGAATTCTGGATGCATTAATGCTCTCTGCATAAATATGGTTAGTAACTCTATATTTTTCTAATTCGATTTTTTTGACTAGTTTGTCCTTCATCCTCATCCATTGAGACTCCGCATTTCTCAATACTTCTTCTATAGTTTTAAAAGGATATAATTGTGTAACGCCTTGCTGAGAGGGACCTACTTTAACGCGAAAAAAAGAGATCAGAACAAACTCGATATTTTGTTACTGCAAATCTCTCGTTCGAGAGGTAAAACATTGGGAGACACTTACCAGTGGTGTCGATCAGAAGTTGAACGATGATGTGAATGGCAGACTTGTTTTTCTTATCTTTAAAATCTTTCTCGTTGAAATATTCATCAAGAGAAAGTCGAGGTTGCATCAATTCTCCTCCAAGTTTTTCTTTAATGTCATTTTCAGTAGAAAATGTTTCAAGCAACTCGTCGTTCTTGCTGACACTATCACGGTCAACCTTCCAAAGATTCAGATTGTCAGGAGAATGACTAATTTTTTTTTCAGACAAGATAAGAGATTTGACATGTGAAACTTTAATATCTTTATATTTGATCTTGTTAGAGCCAACGATAATTATTTTACTAATATCAACTGAAATAGATCGGATAGAAGCTTCTCCCAGAAATAGACAATTTAAGGAGAAAATCATTGTGAAAGTATTTTTCTGTAAAATTATAATATTTTTTTTTTAAAAGAAGTTTAGAGAAATTTGAGAAAAAAAAAAGGTATATACTTCTGAATACATCGTGATTAATTATAAAATGATCTTTATAAACTCTTAATTGGTGACACGAAATATGATATAATGACATAAATAATATAAAGATAGCAAAAAAAAGTTTATAAAATTAACTTATCGGCAAGCGAAAAAAAGTGATTCATTACGATTTTATCGTTACTCGGATTGCATTCACGAGGTATTTATTAATTCTTCGGTTGTACAACAATAATTAGTAGCCAATAAAATTAATTTAAATTATGTCACTAAATTAAATCTGGTGTAATTAGTGGCGTTTTCTCTGTACAACTTTTTTTTTCTTATTCCGACCCCAAGCCGTCGTGCTATTTTCTCCGAGCATGAACCCCACATTTTAAAAAAATGCAACAATCCAAATTATTTACCTATCAGGTATTTGATTTTATCGCATAGCAGTTTTTGTGATTATATTTTTCGATTATCAAGGTTCCTTCCGGAAACCAAAAAAAGTGCATGAAGCTGTACAAAATTTACCCGTTATTTCCTTCGTAGTATATTACTAATAAGCATCGTTTTATTCTTTATTTTGTATAATAACAGTTGAAAACATGTCTAGTGATAAGTAGCGCAAGTAATAAATGTGTTTAGCTCTCACGATAAAAAATTACAATTTTCATTTGTATCTTTTAGTTGTCTCAATAAAGATGTTGGATCTTTACACTTCGTACAGTGTGTAAAAAATTAAAAAATTGTCTGTAACGCCATGATGATCGCACCAAATTATATGTAAAATAGCTTGTTCGAAAGCTGAAAACCTGTAGATTTTATCAATGGTAAATTAAAATGGTGTCTAATGTAGTAATTTTTTTAAAACTTTTTATAACTAATTAAGAATTAATATGTATTTCTTTGCATAAAGTGCAATAAATAGTCAAAAAAAATTTTTTTAATTTGTACTTTTCTATTGGTCTTAATAACATTTGAGAAATTTTCACATTATATTTTTTCTTCAAAAATCAACACTTGTAATTTTCTCAAGAAGTAAAAAAAGCATTATGATCATGAAAGATGTCAAAATGTAGTCCTGATATTCAAGTTTATTTTGCATTTTAAATGATAAAAATTGGACTTAGCGAACTACATGTATATTTTAAATTAATGTATTTTAATAAATTGAAATTAAATAAATTTTATTGTTTAATTAATATTACATTCTATTTTAATAAAATAATTACTCTAATTTTATTAATTAAAAGAATTTTTTTTT
>QZLH01000547.1:54472-78055 GCA_003833135.1 Oehlia diaphana
TTAATTAAAAATTTTTTTTTTATTTTTTATTAAATTAGAGTTACATAAATATGTAACATATATTTAATTTAGATTTGTGTAATATTAATCTTACTAAAATATTGAATTTTTATAAAAATCTTAATTTAGCTAATTCCAAAAATCGGCATATATGCTGACGTTTTTACATATAAACTCAAAAAAAATGCCAGAACTAATGATTCCAGCATTTTTACATGTAAACACAAAAAAGAAAAATACTGGAACTAATGATTCTGGTGTTGTTACATGTAAAATTGAAAAAAAATGCTAGAACTAATGATTCTGGCATTTTTACATATAAAATTGAAAAAAAATGCCAAAATAAATAGTTTCAGCATTTTTATAAATAAAAATAAAAATAAACGTCAGATCACTTAGACCTGATATTTTTTCAATAAAAATTAAAAAAAATGTTTTTTTTAATTAAAAACATCGAATCTTACGTTTTTTGTATAATTAATAAAAAAATGTATAAAACTTCAGGTAATTGAAGTGACCTGAATACTTTCAAATCAAATGGGTCAAGTCGAGTCAAAACGGTTAACCCGACCTGACCTAACCTGAAAAAAAAATTTCAGTTCAGGTTAACCAGGTAATCTGACCTAACCCAACCCGTGCAGAGCTCTAGTAACAAATCATATTTATCACTATATGGATTATTATTATTGGAGACAGCAAAAAAAACTATCTGTTCATCTGGTAATGGTAGTATAATAATTGATCATAAATAATAGTAAAATTAAAAAATGATAAAAAAAAAGCCTATGATGAGGTCTGGGGTTTCAGACTTCCAGAAAAATTTTTTTATCTATATATTAAATTTATAAAATACTTTATGAACTGAATGGCAGCTATGCATAATTAAGATAATAAATTACTTAACCTTAAAAGTTAGTTTCTTTTAAAGTTCATTATTGCGAAATAATGATGATTCATTTATTTATCTGCTAGTGATCAGCTCATACAACCACTAATTTTTCCACTTTTACTTTTTCCAAATTTGATATAAATGCTTCATATCTTAACATATTAATAGTTCACATACTAATATGATTTTACTATTTTAAGTTTAGTTGTACTAATTTTTAAGTATTCATCATATTTCTTAATAATAGCTAGAGTGTCTTCATTATTATTTTGAATGATAAGGATATTTTTGATAGCTTAACGGATAAATGCATCAAGATTTGTGACAATTGTATCATCTTTCTTAACTTTCATTACTTTTAAATGCAAATGAAGTACTTGTCATCATACATTATCAGTAGTAAATTCTGTTAATTTATCATATGTTCTTCCGCTCTAGTATTTTGTCAGTATTTATTAATAATTAGTATTAGATGAGTCTATAAAAATAGCAATTACTCATTATATATTGAATATGAACCTTTTATATACTGTTTTAAACTCTTCACAAGCTTTATAACTGACATATGAAATCTGTATTAGTAAGTGTTAAACCATCTAGTAATATCTTTAGCTAAACTTTCCAATCTTACACAGGTCAAAATGTAAAAATCAGGCATCAATCAGTTACCAATCGGACACCAATCAGGTAGCTGATGGTGACTGATTGGTGACTGATTGGTGATTGATTGGCATTTTCACCAAATACTGAAACCAATCAGGCAGTTTGCTAACTTTTGATCCAGTGATCAGAAAAAGATGAATTATAGTTCATTGGAATCGTCTCAATACGACGAATCTAATGGTAGTAAAATTGTATTTCTAAGATTAATACTTGATGAGATACTAAATAAAATATAAATAGTATTTTTTTATTTTTATATTTTATTTAATATCTCATCCATTATTAATCCTAGAAATACGATTTTACTACCATTAGATTCGTCTTGTTGAGATGATTCCAATAAACTATATTTCATCATTTTTTAATCACTGAATCAAAAGTTAGCAAAACTGCCTAATTGGTATCAGTATTTGGCGAAAATACCAATCAGTCACCAATCGGTCACCAATCAGCTATCTGATTGGTGCCCAATTGGTGACTGATTGATGCCTGATTTTTCACTTTTCGACCTGTGTTATATAGTTTTGCTGATTTTGTATACTTGAACAATATGAAGAGCTTATCTTAACCAAAGTGTTTTTGTTGTAATTTTCTTGCTTGAAGAATCTAAAAAAACAATATGAGTAAAATAATAGATAGAACTGGTTAAAATTTTAATATTTTCTGCAAAACCAAATGTTAATAAATTTATGTAATATACTTTTGGTAGATAATTTTTTAAAACGACCAATTCTATAGATAAAAATATGTTAAAGCAAATGAATGGAAATTTTTTATGATTTTTTTTATTTACCAAATTTTCGCTTAGAAATCTTTATTACTATTTTATAGAAAATTTATATTAATGTAAATACAAATGAAATAAAAAGTTTGTACAAAAAAAAAAAAAATAAATAAATAAAATAAAAAATAAAAAATTGTCAGCCAAAATGATTAAAATTTTCTTCTAAAAAAAGCTTACATCATTCAATCATCTCTTCAATTATTGATATTTCCTAATATAGGGATCAAAGATTTTTTATTAATCTATTTATGTATACTGACGCAATTGCAATATGAATTAATAAAGTTAGTTCAATTATATAATAATTACAGTATTAATCTGTTTATATATTAAATTTATTAACGCATATTAATATAATCTAATAAAGTTAGTTTTATTTAATACACCATTTTCATCCATTTTATTAATATAATCGGTTTTCTTTTTATTTTTTAAATAATTATAATTAATAATAATTGTAATATAAGTTTATAAAAGTCTATAAATAATCAACCAAATCAATTCAGCTTCAATTAATAATAATCTATAATTAGACTAATATTTAACTTCGCTGAATAATGGCAATTTGAAACTGGCTAATCAGTGAAAGATTACCAAAAAAGTTTAAACTTTCTTAGAATCTTTTTGATTTTGATTCCTCTTAGATAAAAGTTAATAAATAAATAATTTATATTTTTTTTTAATAAAAAATTTTTCATAAATGGCATTTTATTTGTTTCAGCTTTGGTCTGTAAATATATATTAGGTAAGCTCATTTGGCTTTATTTCAGCTTTAGAAGGTGAGAGTTTTTTTTAAATTAACTTTGTAGAAACATTTTACTTATGTATCTTTTTTTTTGTAGAAATTGCCAAAAGTGAGAAAAATTAGAACTTTTTTTTATTTTTTTTTTTAATTTAAGAGGCATTTTAAATTTAAGAAATGAACCAATGTTTCTTTTTCATTACTTTTCTTTTGTAGGGTTCTGACTTGAATACAAACTGGACTTTAAGGTAAAAATAGGAAAAAGGGAAAAGAAGAAAGAAGATTTTTTTTTATTTATATATAGGAATGAACTAAAGTTTCTTTTTATATTTATTTGTAAAGCACCTGAACTATAAGAAGAGAAATTTAGTAAAAAAGTTTTTGACTTTTTGTAAATAATATTTTCAATGAAATGTATAGCATTCCATTTTTTTTTCTTTTTTTTGTAAGCTGCTTATTTTTCAAGGTTTTCAAAATGTAAAAAACTTAATGTTTGGAATTTTTTTTTAGTAAAAATTTATTTTATTATTTTTTAATTTAATTTTTTATCTTTTTTTGTAGGTTTCAGTTGGACTTGGTCTAATAAGTTTTGATTTGAAAATTCAAAACATTTTTTAATTTATTTTTTTTAATCTTTCTTTTTTTTGTAAATATCAGTTTTTTCAGCATTAGCATTAAGATTTGATGAATATGCTGATATGGTAAGTTTCTATTTAAAATTTATTGTAATAATATTTTTAAATTGTTTTTTATTAAAAATTTTTATTTTTGTAAGCATCTGGTTCTTTTTGCATTGAACTTTGGATGGTAGCTTCTTGGACTTTTTTAATTGGATTTTTAATGTTGGATAGCACTTGATTTTGATGTTCTTTTTTGTAGAATGGTATCTTGCTATAGATTGGCATCTTGGAATGAATTAGTAAGTTTCAAAGTAAAATTTTGCTACGAAACTTTTAAAATTTATGAATTTTATTATAATACAGTATAGAATGATATTGGATTTTAGAATTGATATAAATAATAAAAATTATGTATATATTATTTTAAATTTTTGATAAATATATTGTTGTAAAGATAACAATAATATTAATTATATTGATTAATTATATTTTCAACATACTTTTAATATATAACGTAAATATCTCTATTACATTATTATTTATATTTTCAACATATTTTTAAACATATTTTGATAATATATATTTGACATATTACTGATATCGAGTTACTACGGAGTTAACAGAAATGCGTATGCAATATATCAATCATATTTTAAAAATGTTTCTACCATATTTTTCAAAATCTATAGGTTTCAGTAAAGTGACCTTAGTTTGATGATCTTTTTATTTTATTTACAGTCATATTATCAAAAGAATTATCTTCTACAATTTGTAGTTGACATTGGTTTAATGGCCCTTTTTTTACTTTATTATTTTTTCCTTCTTTCATTATAGCAGAATCTTCAAGTTCAGCAATTTTTTTTCCAAGTTCTGCAATTTTTCTTAGTATTACATCTTTTTTATGATTAGTTGATTCACCAGTAAATAAACTACTTTTAGAATTGGAGAAGTAGTTAGATGTTTCACTTTCACTATATTCTATTTTAATCACAACTGCAGAGTATAAAGTAAATTTAGAATAATAAATGTTCAGTAAATAATAAAATAAATAAAAAGAAATTTATTTATAACTGAACAATAGAAAAGAACAAGTAATAAAAAAGAAATTATTTATATATATTGCTTTTGCAAAAGAAATTCTTAATCAAGAAATTTATCAGTTTACATTCAAATAATATTCAAATAATAAACTTTCTTATCTTCTATAAATAGTTAAAACTTCGTAATGATATATACTACACAATTAATTTTTAAGGAATGTGGCGCAGCATATTTTAACTTTATTTAAACTCCAATTTATTGATTGTCTAGTATTTTCAATTCACTTAATCATCATATTCTATGATTACTAAACATTATCAAAAAAAAAGTCGCCTAAAAGAGAAAAGAATTAAAATATTAATAATTATTTCATTAAAGAGATAGGTCAAAAACATTTCTTCTTACCAAAATCCTTGTCCAAAAATATTAAAAGAATGCCAAAATTTATATCTGTTGAAAAAAGTGAGGGAAAGGGAAGTATGAGAGAGAGAGATAGAGGAAAAATAAAAAGAGTAAAAGGGAAATTATATTATATAATACTTCTTTTTAATAGAAAAAATAAACATAAATCCATTGTCTCATTAGAAAAGAAACTTTGAATTCATTATTTCTTTGGATATTAATAATAAATTTATTGTTATTTTAATTACACATTTTTATTGGTGTAAAGCTATCTGTGACCAAACATAACCATATAACAACAATACATGGGAGTACAAAACTACTAACAAATATTGAACTGATTTAGACACATTGGTATATTGATCATATCCCTTATTATATTTAGCTGAAATTTTTCTGGGATTATCTGTATAAGTCAATCATGCAAATCAATTGATATCATATAATTATAAACAAAAAAGAAAGTATTTATTTTCTTTATTTTAATTTTGATAAATGTTTACTAATGCTCATTTATTTGCTTTTTTCTTTTTAGAGATTCTTTGAAGTATCTTAACTATACTTTTTATTAGTGATGCAAATATTCTGGATTTATTAGTATAAACAGATTTGAGGTTAGAAGTCATAAGCTATCCCACCAGCTGGAAAAGTGTATGAAATTTCTTTTAATTCACAAAGAAAGCCTTGCTAAAGTCATCTTTAGTGTAGGTCTAGTAATACATTGCCTTAATTAAACGTGACCATGAAGTTTATGATTTTTAAACTATATATACAGTATATCATATATTGATGTTATATTTTAGCATATTCTCTAATTTTATATTTGCATATTTTTTTACATATAAAATATGATATTAATTTTCACCATATAACAAAGATATTGCAAAAATACGCTAGTTGAGCAATTTATTGATATGAGAGTGATTGATCAATGTATAGATTCTTAAAATCATGTGAAAATAGTTTTATGATCCTAATGATAATTATATAGATTCAAATGGTGAAAGTAATTAGTAATTGCACGAATAAATAAATAGTACAAATTTCAAACAAATTTCAAAAATCCATATTAAAATAATTGTACAATTTCCATTTAATAAATGTTAGAATTCAATAACTATAAAAAATCTACAATAATCATACATTTAAGTTTACAAAATAAAATTTAATTTAATATTAAATATAAGAATATTATGAAAAGCCTACAATAATCATATGATTTAATTTTATGAAAAAATGCGATTTTATTTAATTATACAAATACTAAACAAAAACTAGATGATTATTACAAAAATAAAACAAAAACTGCACGATTTTTATACAATGACTTTTTATTGGGTAATTGTATATGATTTTCTTCATGCCCATAGACAATCAATGAGGCGCTATTAAAAAAGCAATTTCCATCTACAAACATGATTTACATATTAGTATTGCCTCATCATCTCTTCTATTGTAATTCATAAATTGTCCTAAAATTAGTCGGTAATAAAATGTTATTAAGATCAAATTGATTACCATAAGTAATGATATCATTAAGCGTAATATTATTTCCACAAAAAAAATTAAAAATATCGTACAAACCGTTTTTTGCTGTAGTTGAGTTCATTTTTGTTTATAAAAATTTTGAAAACACGTAAAAAGTATGTTGAAAACGCGGAAAAAATTATGTAAAAAGATGATTTTATATTTTGCTGTGACAAAAGGACAAGATATAGATCCTTTTACAGTAATAGAAGTGATAAATTCTTTTACAGTAATTAAACATTCGTGTTCCTTAAATTATGGCAATACTGTATATATTAATACATTAGTTAATATGTCGGCATGTCACATTTTTGTACGCAGTATATAATATTCCATATGAACATCTATGTATAAGCCACCTTCAAGCCACTATTCTCACTGGGAAAATCACCCAACAAAAAATCGTGTAGTTTTCCAGAAAATTCGGAAAATCTTTCTGAAAAATACATGATTATGAAGCGAGGGTCTGGATGACAACTGTTTATTATAGCGCTAATAACTTTCCTAGAATTGAATAATAGCAACATTCTTTCTGTTGCCTGCTTGACATAAAATAAATAAATAAATAAATACCTAAAAAATTTCTGTCCCTTTCTTTTTTTTTGCCTTTGCTTTTAAAATAATTCATTTGATAAGGGATAGGTCCGTTTAATTATAGATGATCAGTATTTACAAAGATAATCACATATAATTTTATTTCTTATGTATTTCTCTTTGTTCTATTGGCTACTTTTTTACTTAAAATAAATAAATAAATTAACAATAAATATACCTAAAAATTTTTTAATTAAACTTTATATAAACATTTTGAAGATTGTTTAATCTCTGATCCAAATTAATCGAGATCGTCGTGAAAAAGTTTGTGCGAGGCATAATACCCGAGTTTAATGATTTCTGCATTTAATTATTACTAGTGCAGCATATTCATGATATTCATGAGGAACATTTCATGCATTATTACATTATGCATTAAGAATATTCTCATTTAACTTCTATTTCTTATCTTTAAATATATATACACTTATTTTACCTGTTACGTTTTTTTTCTCTTTAAATTGTTTCTTTTCCAAATCACGCGATAAAAAGAAGAAAAAAAAGATGACTGACGTCAAGAAATATGAATTTCAATATCAACATTTCGATAATTTACGACCATTTTATGGTATTTTAGATCTTTCACAAGAAAATTCTATTATATCTTTAAACCAATTGAGAAAACATCAAAATGATATTACAAAATATTCAATCAAACATTTAACCAAAACTTCTTATGAACAACAATATCATGATTTAGAATATGATAATATTGAAGGAATTCTTGTTGATTTTCATATTTTAATGGGTATCGAAAAATTTGATATTACTTTAAAAAAAATATTGATCGTAAAAGAAATTGAAGGGGAAGATAAAGATGAAAGAATTGGATTTAGATTAGGTAATGATTTTTTGAAAGGATTTGATGCGGAAGTTGAAGAAGTAGGTGATGAAATTTTGTTACATCGATTAAAATTTACTGTACAATTGAAAGGGATTAAAGGTAAAAAAAAAAAAAAAATTTTTAAACTTAATTTTTATTATTGGAATTTTGAATAAATATTATACTAATAACTATTTAAATAATAATAATTAGATTCTAAGGCCAGTTCAAATGTTATTAAAACTCAAACCAAAATCAAATATATCAATAATGAAAAGAAATCTAATAATTTCAACAATTATTTGATCGCTATTATCGCTTTTGCCATTATTTTAAATACTTTTGTTCTTAATATGAAGGTAATTAATATTTTAATATTTAACAAATTATTCATCATTTAATTCTTAAAACCAATTTATTAATTATCCATTTTATTTTAAAGTTTTCTAAAGGTCAATCATCTCCTATCTTTGAGGGCAAAATTAAATTCCTTATAGATTTAGAAGAAGAAATTAATGGTTTTAATATTTGTAAGTTATTTCAGCTATTACTTTTTAATTTTTACATTTTGTCTTCTTTAACATTGATATATTTATTATTTAGCGTTAAATGAACTGAAACAATCCGAGATATCAATAATTGATCTAACACGAAATTCAAATACGGTTTTAACATCCAATAGAAAAATATTAATAAATACTCTAAATTTACAAGAATTAACGTCAAGAACAAGAATCTCGTATGAAATGTCATTAGATTATTATGGTAATACATTATGGAAATTAAAAGAACTTAATATTAAAAAAGTTCTATTGGAAAAAACTAACTCATTACTGGATCAATTGTATTCGTCCATATTTGCGGTGGATCATAAGATTAACGAAACTGAATTTATTTCATATTATTCATTATTAGATAGATATTTAAATAATTTTAGTAATAAGGAAGATTTGTTACAACAATTAACAAACATGGAAAAAGGATTGAATCAATTACAAAAGAATTTCGAAAATATATTTAAGGATATATTAAATGATGATGGCACGTACAAAAAATTTTTTGAAACAATTTCAATAATTATATCTGGTAATTTTAAGAATTTACAAAGTATTAAATTTAAATTAAAAAAATTAAGGGAAAATAATATAGTAATCGGTTATATTTTCATGAAATTAAAAGATGATTTTAATAGAATTTTGAAAGGTAGAGATTTTAATTATGACGAATATGAACAAATTAGTTCTTATTTATCTACGATTAGTTATAACCGTAAGAAATTTTTGAGGATTGCCGGATTATCTGTTAAATAATTACTTGGCTGGAATTTATAAAAGATGTACACAAAGAATTTTTTTTTTAAAAAATCCTACTTTGTATAAATAAATATATATTTAAATATAAATAAATAACTATTAGCATAAGAAATAAATTAATTAACCCTACGAATAAATATTTGAATATGCACAACGGAGGAAATTTAAGAGAATACTTAAGACTTAACCGCTAAGTAAATACTACACCGTACAATATCCATAATCTATAGTTGATTTACGTTAAGTGGTTTATAAAATAATAATCATAGAGAAAAACCAATTGATAGCACATCGGGATGGAGAACCAAATTTTAGACCTTCAAGTATATAAAACTCAGTTAATACTACAATTTAATTCTAACCAACGAACTTATGAAAATTCCACTCGACAAATGATGATCCGGGTAATATAAATCATGATGATCTCTCACCCTAATGAAAATTGGAGGTAGCATAACAAATTTAATTTAGATTCTTGATATATTTATTTTTATGGTTACGTTATCAGTTTTACTTCATTTCTCTATACTGTAAGGCACGGAACGACTTTCCTTTTGTGTAAAACACTGAAATTTGCTTTACGAATTCCTTACTTTATAAAGAATACGTAACCCAATAACAAACTTTAAACTCACTTTTTTCGTTTTTATTTTATTTCCGTTCGCTTTCTTCCTTCTCCCAGGTTTGATTTGCAATCTGCAAAATCTATCAATTGATCATCAAACATTTAATATACGCAACGATTTACATTATATATTGTGGATCTTGATAAACTATTTTCGTTATGTGAAAAAAACACATACTGTAGGTTCGTAGCGGTTTGTTACAGCACATTAAATTGTACTGTACATATGAATACTCATAAATTGGAAACTAGTTATAAATATTAAAATTTAATGACTCTTCATCAAGATTGCTTTTTACCAAATTTTTGTTCCGCAACTACCCAATGATTCTCTACTAAAGGGGAATTGAGACAAAGTGGCATTGGTCTCTCAAAACCTATTACAAAAAAAAGAAATCAAGTTAGCAGGAATTAGCACTGCCTAATAAGTTCTCCTTGTCATTTCCTCATCAAATCCCAAAGTTAAACAAAAAGTAACAAACGGATTAGAGGTTTTCTGCCATTTATCAGTTTGTTTCATGTTTTATATGGCGGTACTGGAACTATCATTTCTTGATTGATCGTTTCTAATGGCGTCTAAGAACCCGGAGTTAATAAAATGAGTGAGTATCTAGGACACGTTTTAAGTTTCGATTAGTTTGCGCTGTCCTTTTGCTGTCTTAAAGCTCATCATCTCATAATTTGTAAAGAGCCCGTGTCCTTTGTTCTGGTTACATTGTCCATACTGCGGGAAGACTTTTCGGAATCTTCACAACTAAATTTAGGTGTTATCTTCACAGACCTATATCGTTAAGAATTTCTCCTGGAATACGTGTTTATGTTAATGCATACATTATATAATTAGATACATCTTTTTATTATATGACAATTATTCCATAAATATTTCGTAGTATTTTATAAAATATTTTTTATTAATATATGAGATAGTTTTAGCAAATATATTTTATATAACCATATATAATCAAACACTATAAAAATAATAACAAATAACTGTAATCTTGTGTGAAGTATTGTAATTTAAAAATTCAACGGTAATAAATTACAATATCGTCTAATAATCGTAGAATAGTTAGCGTTTAGTGGGGTCTTCTCCTCGGCTAACTCTAGCCGCGAACGATTGAGCAGCGGCAGCTATAAAAAATATATTATCAATTATAGTACAATAATAAATGGCAAAATTCGTGTGATTATGATTTATTATACCTGCACCATCGGATGGAGTTTCACCGTCATATAATTTAGATTCTTCACGTTGAATGGTACGTGCGGCATCATCTATGTTTCTAGGCTTATTATAGGTGGTAGTATTAGATTCACCGTACATATCCGCTGCTTTATCAGCTAAAGACTTCGCTTTTGAGGCTAAAAAAATCATTTTTTTCTTATTAATTTTAATGGTAATGTGCCAAAAAAAAAAAAAAAAAAAAAAAAAAAAATTAAATATGTGCCAGCTCCTCCCGATATATTTTGTCCTGCCAAATATTGTTCTTCACGTTGAATTACTGAAGCAGCATTTTCTAAAGCTTCTACGTCAGGTTTTCCTGTATTTTGTTGAGACATTTTTTTATTTTTTTTTTTTTCAAGCTAATTTATTTTGAAATTGAATAGGGATTGATCCTTTTATATTTTCCTCGCAATTAGGATGGCACGTGATTTAAACGATGTTTTAAACAATTTAAATCGGTTTTTTATTGTTTTTTTTTTATTTAAACATTGATCGGCATGATTATTGCGTAATTATTTTTTAATGACCTTTTTTGTATTTTTAAGCAACCTTTTTTTAAAATTATTCTCGTGCATCAGACGTCGTCCGTAAGCACTTTGAAAAAGTTGGGGAATAACATCTCGTCAAAAGTGTGTAATTATTATGGAAATGACATTAGTTATTGATTTAATTGATCGATTAGAAGATTTAAAATTAATATATATTATATAATTTTTTTTTTAAGAGTTAGCGCGAATAGTAGAGGATCACTAATATCACTAAATTCTCGGTCCGGCTATACTCTAAATATATATTATATAATAAAGTTTATGTTACGTAGCAAAAGCTAGTAAAGTGCTTAATGTTTTAAAACACGTGTTTTTGTCATCCCTACTATGAAAATTATGACGATTAATGATGTACTAACTTTTCATATCGGCGGATATGTTCGTTTGCATGTGATAATTTAATAGTGTTTGATTCCCTATTACTATGTATGCAATGAGTCATATCGGCCCATACGCTTGGTAGTTATAGTGGGGCGCACATAAGTTCAAACCGGCTTATTTATACGTCATTTTATAAGTACGAGTCATACAAATATTAAATACAAGAATTGAAAATGGAACATGAAAAGAAACTTGATTAAATAAATCTATATATAAAATAAATAAATAAATAAAATAAATAAATAAATAAAATAAATAAATAAATAAAATAAATAATGAGGTTCTTTTTCATTTCTACTGCTCTTTTTAATAGCTTCCTTCGTAACCATCATAAGCTTCTCTAACATTAGAGGGTCTTTTAGCATTATATTTAATAGGCCAATGAATAATGGGATTCTGGGAATGATTTTTATAATATACCCATGCTTCTTTAAATTTTAAATTATCAAAAGAATCGTCCTTTAGTAAATTATCATAACTGAAACCTCTAATCCTCAAAGTCTCTAAATTATGATGAGAATGATCTAATATTTTAAAAAATTCGGGATTAATCTGTCTCCCATCATCAATGGTTATTACTTGCCATGAAGGGTTACCGACAGGTCTTTTGGCCAAATTAATCCAACCTTTTTGTGTTACATTAGGGAGACGATCTCTAATATTAAATTTAATTAATGTTGGCATTAGACTCATCATGCTTAACGCTTCATCTGATATTTTTGGTGTTTTAACCAATATTAATTCTGTTATTTTTGTTTTTGAAATGTTTAAAAATCCCTCATCATTCATGTTAGCAAAATCTCCAATCTGTAAATAATCCAAGTTTGGAAAATTTTTCAAAAATGAAAGATTACATTTACCATCAATTTTTAAGAATGATAATCTCGTTAAATTTTCCATCATTTCTTTAATTTGATTTAAATCTTGTCCCTCTTGTGGATATGATAAATACAATGAATTAATAGATTGTGATTTATACAGTAAAGGAGCTATCTTACTTGATGCTGAAATATCTAAAGTTTCTAATTTTTTACAATTTTCCAACATTAATAACGCTGATTCTTTCGAAATTTGTATATTATATGTATCTATATCAAATGTTCTTAAATTTTTACAATATTTTCCAAATAAAGATACTATTGTTGATGGATCCCGTACCATTGTTGAGCTATTCAATGTTATTCTTATCGCTTGTAAAGAATCTGCTGCACTTCTCGTAAAACTTAAAATAAAGAAATAATTATATTTATAAATTTCCTTTTTTATTAGATATCAAATTCAAAATTACATACCATTCCCACACTTTTTCGGTCATTTTTGGACAATATAATCGAATACTCTTCACATTTCCTAATTTAATA
The DNA here is from genome assembly GCA_003833135.1 of Oehlia diaphana. Lineage (NCBI taxonomy): Eukaryota > Fungi > Glomeromycota > Glomeromycetes > Glomerales > Glomeraceae > Oehlia > Oehlia diaphana. Next base: position 68,011 of record QZLH01000547.1, read on the forward strand.
GTCTCACTTAGCGCATCGTGAAATTCTACTTTGGGTTTATAATAATAATTATACATTTGTTTTATAATTTGTTGTCCACCGTTCACCAATGAAGATAATTCCGTGATTTTGGTCTCTCCATACTTTACGCCCTCTTCTTGTTCATCTTGTGCATCAAAATCATCATAATCATCCAAATGATGATAAGCAACCATCGATAAATTAACTAATCGGTCTCCAAGCAACTCAAACGGAAGTAAACATGCTTTATTATTCCTCTCCTTTTGAGAAAATCTTATCATTAATTCTTTAAGATTCCCACATTTTTGAGCGAAAAATTTAATTAATTCAGCATCAATAGATATTTGAGGTGTTTTATCTAATTCATCCACTTGTATTTTTAATATAAAATCTCCATAAGGCATAAATGGATTATTTGATAGTGTTTCACGAAATTTCGTTAATGAGAAATTTTCTATGAATTTTCTCGATTTCCAAATTTCGGCAAGACAAAGGTGCGCAAAATGACGACATGTGAATGAAAGTGATTTTAATTCGTTTATTGATAAACCACCAGCTTCTATAATTGATAAATGAATTTCTCGCGGAACTTGTATTAACAACATGGTTGGGAACTAAAAAAATAAAAAAAAAATATGTATAGTAATTTTTACTAAATCAAAAAGAAAAAATAAAAAATAAAATATTTGAAAAAAAAAAAATAAATATTTATGATTGTGCAAAGTATTATGTTTCGTGATACAAAATAAATTAACATTAAATATGGTCAAGATTATCTATACCTGCATGCAGTTTACGCAAAAAAGAGACGATCGTCAGCATTAATGAGAAATAACGTAAAGGTTATTTAAATATAGAATTTTTAATACAGTGGCTAATATTCAAAATATATTTGAATTCTTTAAACTAAAATATATTAATAAATTGCAACTTACGTAAAAATATTTCAAATCAAGGGCTATCTATACACTATACTAGCATCATGACCAGAATTAAAAATCTATAGTCAACATTACATTATAATGTCACCACTGGTGACTGTTATCACTTAGCAATACCCTATTTATTATTTTAACTTTACTGAAAAACTATTTATATTTATTAAAATAATTTAATTACCATATAATTCCAAAATTAAGTATCCTTTATATTGTTATAGAAATGTTTAATTTCAGATAATATTATATTTTATAATTTTATTATACTGTAACTTTTAGATTATTGTAAGTTATCATTAATAGAAGCATCAGATTTTAAAATAAGTTCATTATATTTAGCAACTTAATAAAATAATCAAGTGGGCTAGCTATAAATCTTAAATTTTAAATGAGTAGTTACTTATATTAGTAAAGGAATGCTAATTTTATTATATAAGATGTTTAATCTCAAAAGATATTTATTTTTAAAACTACATAAACTTGTATTAAAATTTTTACTATAATAATCCTCATACAAAAGTTTATAACTGATAAATAAAATAATAAAATCTTTAAATGATAAAACTGAAAATTAAATAAAATATTTATAAATTGGAATTTATTTTAAAATTAGTGAAAAATAATTATTACAGCAAATCAGTTATTACTTAAAAAATATTTTGTGCAAATTTATCAAAATTGCTTTTAAACTAAAAATATTAAAAATTAATAATACTAATATAATTTTGTAATTATTGTATTTTTAAACAAAATTTAACATTTATATATTTTTAAAAAAGAATTAGAATTTAATGTTATTAAAAAAAAAAATTTTTTAATTAATAATATTATAGCAAAAAGATTATTATATTTATATTTTCTTAATTAAATTTTAATTTTAAATTTAATATAATTTATTAAATTTTTTAAAATGCATTTACTTAATCTATTAATCCTATAAAAATAAATCATAATTATTTAAATTTTTTTTATTATAATATATTAAATAGTTGTTATTTAATATAAATATATAAATATTAAATAATTACAAATAATTATTGTATATATCTTATATTTACTTTCTAATCATGTGATACACACGTTTTCATTAGTTTATATTTAAAATACACAAATTTTCATTACTTTATATTTAAAATACACAAATTTTCATTATTTTTATAATTAAAACATGCAAATTTTCATTAATTTTAAAATTAATTATGAGTTAAGTTTTAAATTGATATTTAGACTATAATTTTATAAGAAGGTATCTGGAAGAAGTTTGATAACACTATTAGTTTTATTAGCTTTATTGATAGTAGATAATAGTTTTTTTTCTATAATAAGCAATCATTGGAAAATCAAAATGATAAGGTGGCTTTAAAGGTGCTGTTACAGGTTTATGACTTTTTAAGAGTTTCTAATTTTTTGAATTTCAGGAACTTGATCTTCTTGAATTGTGGAAATCTGAATTTCTTGTACTGGAATTTCTTGAAATAGTGAAACTTAAATTTCTCGTAATAGAGTTTTTTGAATATCTTGAGTTTTTTTAATTATGAATAATACAGTTTCTTGTAATTCAGACAAACTTATAAATATTTAAATAATTTAATATTAACTAAATAGCAAAACATTTTAAATAACGTTTAAATATTTTAAATTGTTATATTTTTCATTATCCATATCTTCATTAAATGAATTTTCAGAATAATTTTCATACTCATCATTATGTTCATCCAAATTATTTTCATGTAAAGTAAAAGGAATCAACATCACAGTATTTAATACTTGTTGATCATTACTAGATTTACAATAATCTGCTAAACTTTCATGAGACCGATGACCAGAAAATGATTGCAAATCAGAATCAGAGAGTTCATTATCTTTTAACATTTAAATTGCAGTATGATAACAAGAATGATTTGTAATTAAACGTCTATTATCAAGATTAATACCAATATTTATTGCAATATCTATCATTCATCATTTTTCTAAATTTTGAATAACCCATAGGTTTATTTTTAAACTAATTGCCTTTTTTTAAATCTTTTATAGTAATAGTTAATAGTTAATTATAAACAAATAATAAATATATTGTATAATTATTATAACATATATACCTTTTTTCTTTCTACAAGTTTTATGAAATAAAGCATCTTGTGAAGAATTTGAATATGGTAATTTAGATAAAAATAGAATAATATCTTTTATAGGGGTATATTGATTGTCAGGTGAATCAGGAGGTATAGGAATATAACGTAAACCTGATTTTCTATATTTATTTCTATAAAAAGCTCTACTCTGATTATTTTTTTCTTTATATAATACAAGTTCATAGCCTCCATCCTGATGATGATTAAAATCTTTTCTACAAATCCTATATGCATCTTCATCACGCAATTTACATAACAAATATAACCAGAAACTTGATGTGTAAGTGATTAATTTGAGTTAATATCCATATATAGGTGATCAAGTATTTGTTTAATTTCTTTGGTAGACAATTCATCAAACTTTTCAGGATCACCTAAACCCTCATCTTGTAAGATTCTCATTTTTCCATCTAGTATGTGAAGAACATGAGGAAACTTGTAACGATCCCAGATTTTTATTGGTTGAAAAACACTATATTCTTTAAGATATCTATTTAATGCACTATAACAATTGTGAACAGATTCAACTTTATAATTAGAGCCATCTTTTTTTTCAACCATATTATAAATTGACAAAAATAATTTTCTAAATCATCTATAGAATTTATTGATTCAATAGATTTAGTTATTCTGCAATTTTTGTTAAAACGATTAATAACTTATAACTATTTAGTAGTGTTTCGTTCAGTATTTGAAACAAGTAAAGCTTTTTGCAAATTATTTATTTCTTTTTGTGTTGGTAGTTGCATAAAATTAAAATTCATGATAATAGAGAAATAAAGGATTTTTTAGTAAATAAAAAAAAAAGTAAATAATAGTTGAAAATTAGAAGATGTGAGGATAAAAAAGTTATTAAAAAGTCAGATGAAAGTTAAATAAAAGTTTAAAATGATTAAAAAGTAATTGAACAACATAAAAAATGTTCAGTGTTTATGTTATACATATCTAATAACTTTATTTTCAGTCATGTTTATGATAACTAATTTACACTAGAATGCTACTCTATCATGTGGTCTTCAGCCACATGATATACATAGCAATCCTAGTAAAACCTGCTTACTTCTAATAAAGGTCTCCAGGAAAAATTTCAAATTTATTAGTAATTTTACCTTACTTTAATTCTTAATATTATTGGTTAATTGATTTAAAAGAAAAAAAATTATAATAATGCAGTATAACATTTCCTTTTTTAGATGTAATTTATCTATTTATAGTAGGATCATCAAAATTTTTTTTTTAGTGATTTTACCTTAGAGTTATGGTGACTTTTATTATAAGTAAATGGGGTCCTATCCTAGTAGTAAATCAGTTATCATTTACAACATGACCGATAACAATTATTTATTGTATCATAATTAATAATACTATAATCAATTATCTTAAACTTATTTAACTTTATTTTATATACAGTCAAACTTCTATATAGTTACTTAATCGATTTTGCAAAAATAGGTGATTATATAAAGCTTAACTATAATGTAATTATATAAAGGTTTTTTTATATAATATTTATATATATACTCCTAAAAGTGTGATTATATAGAGGAATTTTATATGATGTGACTATATGGAGTGTGATTATATTGAGGTCTGACTGTATTTATCTTATGTATTTAAAATTAAAATCAATATATAAAGTATATGATATAAATATTAATTACCTAAGATGTTTCAGATTTGATCTAAAGTAATTTTTTTAAAAAAATAATAAATTTAATCTAAAACTATTTTTTTCTAAAAAAAATAATAAATATTACATTTAACTATTTTACTTTTTTTATATAAATACTTTTTTTTCTTTCTAAAAACATTATTAATTATTTTATTTCATTTTTGTTTAAAAAAAATCAATTAATATAGCATTTTAAAATAGTCATTTAGTTTTTAAAATAAATAAATCTTTTTTTTTTACTTTTATTTTATATTTTTTTTAAAAAAATACCATTAACAGTTTTTTTTTCTTCTTTGCAAGAATTTTTCAGAATAATTATTTCAAATAATTATTTAAATTTTATTCACATTATTAATAAACATTTTTTAAAAAACTAAAAAAAGTTTCAAGTTATTTTTTAAAATTTACCAGTTCTATCATATCTTTATATCTAGAAAATACAATCTACAATAAAAGATAAAAAAGTATCAATGAAAAAATTAATTAAAAAAAAAAATTTTTAAAAAAATTTTGAAAAGAAACTAAATTTTAAAGATAATTTCTATAAAATAAACAAGAAATAGTTAGGTAGTTTTTACAAAATAAAATAAAAAATTTAAAAAAAGTAAATTAAAATTTCAAAACTTACCAATTATATTTATTCAAATCTGAAAAGCTTAGTTTACTAGTACCTGCAAAAAAAGAAAAGAAAAATCAATAAAATTTAAAAAGTTTCAAAAGTAAATTTTACTTTTAAAATTTACCAATCATATTATTTAAAATTCAGAAAGCTCATACTTGCAGAAAAAAGAAAAAAATTAATAAATTAAAAAATTTTGAAATAAACTAAATTTTTGAAACTTATCAATTATATTCATTTAAGATTTGGAAAGTCCAATTTACTGATATCTGCAAAAAAAAAAAAAAATTAATAAAATTTAAAAATTTTAAATTTTACTTTTAAAATTTTATTAGTAACTTACTAATTATATTGTTTAAAATTCAAAATTCAAAAAGTTCAATATCTGTAAAAAAAAAAAATCAAAATACAGTCAAAGCTTAATATAATGAATCCTTTATATAGTGGATTTTTCAGATAATTATAATAAATTTTCCTTTACTATAATGAATTAATCAATCAAATCTCTTAAAATCTTTACTATATATAACCTTATAGCGAAGTTGTGATTTGAAATCTAGATTATAACAAGAATTGACTGTAATAAAAAATAAAAATAAATTTAAAAAGTTTTAAAATAATAAATTATTAGTTAAGTTATAATCTATCATATTTAGAAAAATAGTCTTAATACTATTTGATTCATTTCAATTAAATAATTCTAAAAAGTTTTTAATATTAATCATTTTTTTTACAATTACTAGATGTTAAAAAATTAAATAAAACGTTTAACGATGCAGTAAATATAAATTAAAAAATAAAAATATTAAAATATTAGTTTTTGACATTTTGTTAAATATTTTATCAGCCTGTAATCATAAAAGATGAAATTACTACCATTCAATTCGTCTCAATAAAATGATTTTAATAAACTATGTTGTATTTTTCTATGATTTTGATTGTTAATTTAATAATATATATATATATATTTTAATAAATTATTATAAAATATATTAAAAAAATTAATTTTTATATACTTTTATAATTTGTTATTATTAAAATATATATTTCATATAGAATCCTGGAAAACTCATATAAAGGTCATAAGGGACTTTTGGCCAAAAACATCACTTTTTGCCAAAACTCAAAAAATTATTTTTTGTAATTATTTCAGCATCCAGTGATTCAATTTTGATAAACTTTTTTTATTTTGTGGTCTTTATTCAGATCTACAATTTAAAAAAAGTTTATCAAAATTAAACTTTTAGATGTCAAAATATTTGCAAAAAAATGATTTTTTGAACCCTTAAAAAATGGGTTAATTTACCAAAAGTGTGACTTATAACCTATATTAGAGAATTTTAGGATCTTTTTTATATAGTTACACCTATTTATAAACATGAAAAATGGCTTATTCCAAATGTATAAATATAAAAAGAATTATATATAGAAAGATAAAATAGGATCTTGCTTACTTATAATAAAGGTCATTATAGAAAATTAGCCTTTTACTAATAATTTTTACCTTAAAAAGAAAAAAAATCATAACAATGTAATATAAAATTTCCTTTTATAATAGAATCTGCAAAGAATTTTATATATAATTTTTACCTTAGACCTGAAGGTGATCTATTTTATAAATAAGCGGGATCTTGATAAAATATATATTTATTTATATTAAATAATAAAATAATCTGATAATAGATTTATAATTTTTATTTATTTTTCTTATTAATTATTTTTTTTAATTTAAATAATATTTCAGTTTTTTAAATTCTGATTTAAATTCTAATTTTATATTATATTTTATTATAAATAATATTAAAATTTTATTTACCGTATTTGCTCAAAAATAAGCAATCACCAAAAATAAGCAACATGGCCCGCATTATAACAAATTTTGGTTCACATTAACAAAACTTGGCCGGCATTATGTGCAAAAACTTGTTGCTTACTATTTTTGGGCAAATACAGTAATTAAAAAAAAAATAAGTTAATATTATATTTAAAAATTATCAGGCATTTACTAATTGGTGATTTATGTTAGTACAACCAGTTACTAAGTTGTATAATAAATACCTATTACATAAGCCTGATAAAACAATTACTTAGCACAACATGACCTTGTAACTGCAGCACTGACATGCCTTACATGTATTTGCAATACAAGAATATGATAGTGAAATTTGCTGAGCTGCGCTCAGTAAATTCTACCAACCATATTGCTTATTGTAAATACAACAGTTACTCAGCACTTTGTGCTGAGTAACTATTAATTATTTAAATTAAGTTCTAATAGTATTATTCTTTAGCAATATAATTTAAAATAATTTTAATAAGATCTTAATAAGGATCCTGAAATATATATAAAAAGGTCAAAGGCAGCTAAAAAATTTTTACTAATAGTTAAATGCATTCTTTTAGGTCCAAAATTATAATAATTTTGGCGAGTAATCCAAAAAGGCAATATCTTTTTACCAGGAATTATCTAAAAAAGAAAAGATTTTCATATTTTTTTTGACTAGCTATACGCAAACTCAGATCTGCAGTGTTGGCAAATAACCTTGAAATGACTTTTAAATGATCTGATTATGTCACGATTTTACTATGAAATATATCACGTAATCATATACGAAATGACCTAAGGTCATTTTAAAAAAGAGAAATGATCTCGAAATTTGCCAATACTGCAGATCTGACCTTTTTATGTACTATATTTTGGGTTCTTTTTAATAATACTAAATAAACTTAAATTTCATATAACAATAATTTCAAAATGAATCTATAAAATAAAATAAATATTAAAATGCTTGTTTTAATAAAATGAATCTAACAAGTTTAGAATCATTAAAATCCAATTAATCCAATTACTGATTTTCAAAATAATAAAAATTAAAGCCAAAAAGTTAATATAACTTTATATATTTAAAATTAAATTTATGAATAAATGTATTTGTAACAGCCTGTTACATATCTTATTTGTAACATCTTTTTTTTATTTTTTTTTAATAATAAATTTAGTATGTGTTTTACAAATAAAATTTTTATATGCAAAATTTAATTTGGAAAACTTTTACTTAATGTACTTAAGACAGTTTTATAAACAAAATTTTAAGTTATAAGCAGTTTCTTGAAATTTTTTAAAAAATTCTTTGTCTTGGTTACACAACTGATCTTTTGTTTTTGTTTACATTATGCCTGATCTTAAATTTTAATTGGATAAAATTGGGAGTTGTTACAAATAAGACGCGTAACTGGATATTACAATTAGATTTATCCTAAATTTATTATAAGATTTATATAATATTAGATTTAAATTTTTTAGTATTATTTAATGTTCTATTTCAGTTAATTTTACTAATAAAAGAATTAACTATAATTTAAATTATATATAAATTTATATATTATTTTTAATAAAAATCTAATAATATATATTATATTATATTTAATTTTAAGTATAATGTAAGATTTTAGCTATTTCTTTTTTTTCTTTTAATAATTACATTATAAATGTTTAATACTTCCTTTTCTTAATTACCATACAGTTCTAAAATTACACAACCATTTTTTGCACTTAATTCTGGCCAAAATTCTCATAATTCTGGCTAAGATCAGCCCACCCGTTATAACATTTTTATTCCAAATTAAATTAAATTCGTTAACTAATAATGCTTGATCAAGTATCTCAATTGTATAATGAAATTTTTTTTCTACTGCTTCCGCTTTTAATATTTTATTTGTTCTATTTTCCTTTATATCCTCTATTATTTTTCCTTCTTCTTCATTTTCGTATATTATTTTAATATCATTTTTTTCCAAATAATTTTCTAAAAATAATAATTCTAAATAATAATCACTATCTATTTTTTTTCTATTACTTAAATTGTGTATAAAATTCATAATTAATTTTGTAATTTTTTTATCTATTCCTAACACTAAATCAGTTTTTATATTGATCAAAATTAAACCTATAATCACACTTCTAATAATTATTAAAAATTCATTTTTGTTAGTAGCCTCATAATTTACTGTTAAAAATAATTCATTCCCTTTCTGTATATTATCTTCTTTTATGATCCAGATAATTTTGTATTGGAAAATTCTTTTATTATTCTGATTTAATCTATTTTTAACCTTTTTCAGATCTATTATTAAAAAAAATTTTTTACGTTCTTCATCATTTTGTTCATCTTCAAAAATACTATTTTTCATTATCGTGATGAATTCCTTGTCCGCTTTAATTAAATTATCTATAATTTCTATTCTTTTGTTAAAAATTTCATTCTTTCTCTCTTCATTATTAAGATTTTTAACACATTCGTTCTTTCTAATCAAATTATTTAAAATTTCATAAGGTTTGATTATCCCATCTTCTTTTCTTGTTTCGATAATTTGACTATCTTTATTTTCCATATAGATTAAACAGATTTTTGAATCTTTCTTTTTACTAATATTTTTCGAACATCCATTACATATTATTAGAAATGGTGAATTATTCCAATCTATATTTTTTTCGTTGATTATATAATGTATCCCTATTCTTTTGTAATTTTTACTATTTGATTTTTTCTTGTCGAATGCAAAAATTGGAAATTCTCCAGGTTCATTCCAAGAAATCAAATTATTTTTAACTGTCCGTTCGTTTTCGTCATAATAATTTATATGTATATTATTTTTAACTATTCTCCCTATATATTCATTTTTT